>BSBK01004407.1:600000-895000 GCA_027943335.1 Chamaecyparis obtusa | reverse complement strand
TTACTCTACAGGAATCATAGCATATCAGATTTGGAGAATTTGCACAATTGGAGCTTGAAAGAATCAACTTGCGAATTCAAAGCTTTGTGAGATCAATTTCAATTGCATATTTTTCATATCATAGCATAGAATTTCATAGCTTTGCATATCATTGTTAGATAGATCAATTCATAGCATATCAATTTCATCTAGCATAGATTCATATTGATTTTTATCATTCTTATTGCATAGAAAATATCAAAAATATAGATTAATTGCATTCAATTTCATATCCATCTTTTGCATTCAAAATCTTTCATTTAGGTGTCATCTAGGTCACTGATCTCGATTACAATCTGAGAACATCAATCTCACACCTATTAGAAGGCAGTAAATCGTTGGTTACATAGTTTTCAATTTTGCACGATTTTAATTTTTGCTAACCTCTAATATTTTACTGAGTGTTGTGTCTACAGATCAGGTACAATTTTTACACACACATTTTTGGCACCCACCGTGGGGCAACCCACCTTTGCATGCTAGTTTTGATTTTTTTGGGAGCTAAAACCCCAAAGTTTCAAAGATTTAATTTTTTCTCCCAAACGGCTTTGATTTTTGATCTGAAATGTTTTTTGTAGATTGGAGACATATCAGAGAAGCTTTGAAAAAAAATTCAGAATTTTCTAAAAAAATTTGAATTTTTAATAATTTTTTTTCAATTTTTCATAAAAAATTAATTTTTGGCGCAAATCAGAATATTTTTTAGAAATTTTTATATTTTCAGAAATACCTTCAAATTTTACAGGGGGTCTATTATTTGTGTTTTAAATTTGGATGCAATTTAATAGCTCAAATAGTCAATTTGCAAAAACTAGTTTGTTTTGATAAAACGGGTCTCTAGGGCACAAATGAAGAGATTTTTCTAAAATTTTTGCATTTTTGGAAATCTCTCTATTTTTTAGTAGGGGTCTCTATTCTAAATTTCTATTTTTGTGGGCCAAATCATATTAAAAAAATTAGATCTTGTTGACTAGGTCAAATGCAGTGCAAAAAAATTAAAATTTTATGATGGGTATGCACTTATTTTTCATATGATTCAATGCATGATATGAGTTGTCATTTGGATTAATTTATGGTTATTATTTCTCTTAAAAATTGATTTTTAGAGCTAACCCTATGGTTTTCATAAGTTGAATATATTTTGCATATCTTGTTTGCTTGTTTGCTTGTTGGAGAGTTTGTCACTTGCTTGCATGGAAAAGCTCAACAAGAATTGCTAAAAATCAAGTAAAATCTACTAAGCGCGTTGCAAGGATCCAAGGTATTCTCCTTCATCTAATAATATTTTGATTTGGGACTTAAAATAAATCTCTTATGTGTCAAGCTTGTGTGCATCTTTTCATGCTTTTGATCTATTTCTACACACTTGCATAATTTGATACTAGGTTGTGATCCCTTAAGGATTCATTAAGTAGTCTTAGAATACTTATGATTGATCTTGATTTCTATCTTGGGTTATTGGACTCGCTAATCCGCTGGCCCCTCATTTCTACCCCGTGGTTGCAATCTCAGCGCCATAAAGGGGAGGGGTCAACAGGACAGAAGCGTTAAGTGTTCCACTTGGCAACCCTTTTGTGCTTTTAGGAACTCACTTGTTTTCTAAGTTGTGGACTCATTTTTAGTTTGTGTGAGGTGTTAAGTGTTCCACCTTGTGGACTCATCTCATATTTTTTTTAAGCGTTAAGTGTTCCTCTTTCTACTTTTTGGATGCTTTTGGTAGATTTGCTTTCAGGAATATATCTGTGCTCACATAGTAATTAGGCCCTATGAACACTATTCATGATTCTTGAGAGATTGGATTCCTAGGGAAATCTTTCTTGACGACAAAATCTTTGTAGGTAGGGAGGATACTTAGTGCGTTTCACATTCAACTTGGTTAGTGAGTCTTCTCTTATTGATTGACACATTCTCTCTCCAAAGAGGTTGATAGATCACATGGGGTTGATATCACAAGCTTTAGTGAATCAAAATTGGTTAGTGCATCTTCTCTTATTGATTGATACATTCTCTCCCCAGAGAGGTTGATAGATCACGTGGAGTTGATATCATAGACCTTGGTGGAACAAAACTTTGTCTTAGCGTGTCAGATTAATCTGCGTGCTTTGTTTGGGTTAAAAGTGAAGAGGTGTCAAAACCTTGAATCTAGAGCCAAGTCCCCTTGTGGTATAAATCTGTGAGTCACCTTTAGAGAGGGTTAACCGTAGCGGACAATCCCTTCACAGGGAAAACTACGTTGACGGAACCTTAAGCGGTCATAGCCATTTTCGCCATGGTAGTGACAGCCGCTATATAAATGTCCTTGTGGAAGAAATCTCCACGAGTATGGTTCATTGTTGGGTTGTCAGATCTCCCTAGCAGCTCTTGAAGATTAAGTTCTCAAACTGTGTCAAGACCCTGGTGCACCGGGATTGGAGTTCACCTCTTTGAATCATAAAAGTTGCAGAGTCAAACCATTACTAAAAACCCTAGAGAGGCCAATTTTTCACTTTCAGGTATATGTGTGTTATTGCAAAACTTTTCAGAACATACACAATTAGTACTCTCAGGGATTAGCACAATTTGGTCACTTGATTGTTCATGCGCAAGGTTGTTTTTGCCCTTGTTCATTGTTTTCAGACGTGCTTGGAATCACTTGCTTGCTATCCTGCGTGCTTGTTTATCTACTTGGCTATTAAAAATGATCAAATCTAGTATAACCTTCAAAATTTGGATAGTACAATTTACAAACAATCCAGAACTGAAGACCTTAAATTTTGCAAAAATTGACGTAAATTCTTTCTGAAGTCAAAAGTCATTTCAGGAAGTTAAAAGTCATATGAGTTTTGTCAAGTGTCATTTCAGTATTGCCCATCTGTCGTATGATTGAGAACCCAGTGTTGTACGAGTTTTCAAACCAGCAAATTCAAGAAAGTCAAAACCCTGTTAGTAACTGTCATTTTATTGCTACCCAACTGTCATACGAGTTTAGCAACTGTCATTTCATAAACTACCTAGTGTCGTACGAGTCTGCAGAGTGTCATTTGGAAAAATTTGAGAGAGTTGTCAGAAATTGTCAAATTGCAAGATATCCAATGTTTCCAGCCTAGTTCCAAAATCTGTCAAAAATATCAGTGTCAAGAACAAATCAGTAGCTATTGAAAATCAGTACACATGTCTCAAAAAATCAGTACACATGAGGAAGAAATTTTGATCGCCGCTATGATGAAGCAGCTGCAAGCTATGCAAGTTGAACTTAACAATCTTAAGAAAGAGAAGGAATCTAAAGAGTTCTCCATGGAATCTCTATACTCTTTTCCATTTGATAAAGACTTGTACACGTCACCATGCCCCCAGACAAAATTTGAGCAATATGATACCTCTTCCATGGAGAGTGACACATCCAGCTTTGGAGACTATGATGACTATGACGACAGACAATTTAATGATACTTATGACACCTCTGTTCCTAAGAGTCCTCATCGTTCATTCCTGCTTACTACAAATGGGCCGTCACATTGGATAGATCATGATGGTGATCCATATGATTCTGATTTTGAAAGAGATTTTGATGGCTTTTGTGGACAATCCCTTGATGATGATCCATCTACTACTGCTGAGGACTATAAAATACATCGTGCTAGCTTGAAACGTTAATATTATAAGAATCCTTCTCCTAAGGACTCTCAGGCTAAAAATAAGGATTATACTCTCAAGGAAGATCATGTTAATGCTGAATCTTTGTTTGGTGATGGTTCCCTTCCATCCCCTACTTCCTCCAATACCCGTACATTTCTTAAAGCTTCTGAGTCTTTCAAATCTTTCACAGAACCTTCATCCAACACAAGCCTTGATACTTTTCATGCGGTTCCCTATAGTTATCCTCCAGGGCTACCTCTTAAAGAAACTCAAGCTAACCTTCACTTGGCTGCAAAGACTTTCAATAATGATAAACCTAAAGAGCCTAAGCCTTCATATGCTATAATCCCTACTTCAGCTAGTCCTCCACCATCTCTTCTAAAGTCATCCATACAATGCCAACATGCTTCCTTGTCCTTAGAAGTGGCTCCATGTCAAGAGGACTCTAAAAATGATGAAGAAAAGAACATAAAAAAAGATCAAGATCAAGAACCCTCCATGTCATCCACTCCTTTTCACGATGTCTCTTATCTTCCTCAGGGTTCTTTTGATCCTGTACCCCCTTTTTCATGCATTCCACCATGTCTTAAGTCTTCGCCTAAGCAAGATCAAGCTACTACTTACACTGTTGAGCTTATTGACAATCAAAATAACCTTACTACGCTTGCGCTTTCCAAAAATGATACTTCCATTAAGGTTGGTAAAAATGGTGTTCTTTCCAATGTTAAGCCTATTGAAAAATAAGAGAAAAATTATGCGCTTATGCTATTCAAAGATCCTTGTCAAGATCAAAGTCTTTCATCTTCTTGTTCTACCACTCCATGTTCACTTCCACTTTCTACTCTTCTTAAGTTTTTGCAAGCTTTGAACAATCCTATCAAAGAAGGTGCTCATATTCAAGATGTCCATGATTCTAGTGAAAATTCTAATGCTCACTCTAAAGATGTTGATATCCTTGGTTGTCATATAGATTCTGATGAACTTATTGATTATCATTTTGCATCTTCCACTTCCATCCTTGGATCTCTTCCACCACTACTAAGGGCTTCACGTCTACCTTCCATTTTAGGTCCTTATGTCCCTTCACTTTCCCCTCCTAACTCTCTTAATTCACCATCCATCTTGGGTCCTTACGTCCCTCCATCTCCCATCTTTCCTCAAGATCAACATAGATGCATACCCTTAAATCCTTTTCATCCACCCACCCATCTAAACCAGTCATATCCTTTTTCTTCCACAAGTCCCAAGTCTTTTGGAAGTAACTTGAATGTTCAATACAAGAAAAAGAAGCAATACAAGAATCCATCAAAAAAAGAATATCACCATGTCTCCTCTAATAGACATGGAAACATAAAGTCAAAAGAGATATCTAAGAAAAAAACTACAAGACAAGTATGGGTTCCAAAATCCATCATTGAAGATATTCTCTCTAGATCATCAAAAGGAAATAAAAAGCCTATGGCTATATGGATTCCAAAGTCTCTCTTGAAAGAGTCTGGTGTTGAGAAAAAAGTGAAATTGACATTCAAGCTTCCAAAGGCTTCCACTTCATCTCCCTCCAAAAATATTCTTCCATTTCATGTGCCTAAACCACAACCTCTACTATCCATTCGCCATATTCCTTCACGTATTCCTTCATTCACGATTCCTCCATTCTCTCACCACCCTTCAAGGTATGTGTTGATGTTGAACTTGCCTTCCTTTCCATCTACCCTTTCACAATCCTTCCATGCATTATCCTTCTACCTCCTATCTTTTTTCCTCACTTGCATATTCCTCATATCTTCTAACCTCACTCGCTTTACATAAAACCTTATCCTCCATTTTTCTCTTTCATCTCCCTTTCTCTATCAGCATCTTTCAGCGTGTCATTTTGAATCCTTGGCATATCATGGTTTATCCTTTCAAGGAGCATTATCTAGCAAGCTTGCCTTCTTCTAAATAAAAAAAAAGGAAATGAAATTTTTTTTAAAAAAAAAAATTAAAAATGTGCCCTGGTGAAAACCTGGAAACAGGCACCTTGGTAGCAAAAGTAAAGAGAAAAAAAATTTCATCCTAAGGTGAAAACCACTCCCTTGTGGTGCCTTGGATAAGTACCATGATGAAAACCTGGCAATCAGGCATCATGCGTAGTTCTTCTACATATTTCATCCATTTCATCTTCTCTCTTTGATCTTGACAATGTTGATCTATACACGAACATTTGGCTATTTTGTGAGATGTCTGATGATGATCTTTCTTTCAATCCCTTCCTGTTTAGCCTTCATATTTATTTTCCTCCATTCATTTTCACCTGTCATTAGCCTTTTCCCCTTTGGTCTTGATCTAAGAAAGAAAGAGTAAAACATGGTGCTATGAAGCCTCTTGACATGTCTACTCCTTTGGATTGCATCCTTTCCTGCTCTTGCATTATGATTTTGTGACTTATCCTATGCTAGCCTTTCATTGCTTGTCCAAATGTGCTTGGGTATTCTTGAGGAGTTTTCCCTTGAGGATTTCTTCCCTTCATTATATTTTATTCTCTTGTCTTCCATCTCTTCCACCAGCTTGTCAATCCCTCTTGTTCTCCACATTGCTAGACATTGGGACTGCATGATATGATCTTGGTTGGGAGTTTGCAATGGAAAAAGAGCTACCAATATTAGAACTAGTATCAGAACTAGTATCAAAAACAGTATCAAAATCAGTATCAGAACAAGTATCAAAACAAATATCAGAATAAGCATCAAAACTAGTATCAGAACCAGTATCATAACCAATATCAGAACTAGTATTAGAATAAGTATCAGAACAAATATCAGAACAAGTATTAGAACCAGTATCAGAACAAGTATCAGAACTACTATCAGAACAAATATCAGAACTAGTATCAGAATGCCTACTGGGGCTACACCATTCACTTTAGTTTATGGGTCTGAAGCGGAACTGCCTATTGAGGTTGAAATCACATCACTCAGAATCAGAATGCATGGACTTGTAACTGATGATGACTATAAAGTGTCTAGGTTACAAGAACTGGAACTACTAGATGAGTGTAGACAAGTAGCGTATGATCATCTCAGAGTATATCAGAAGAGAATGTCTAGAGGCTACAATAAGAAAGTCAGACACAGAGAATTTTAGGTTGGCGATCTAGTCTTGAGAGAAAATTCTAAAAATCAATCCCATCAAGAACGCAATGGGAAGTTCAAACCCAACTGGCTGGGTCCCTTTGTTATCACTGCTACTTTTGGCTCTAGTGCCTATCAACTCTCAACGACTGAAGGAGAACAGCTCTGAGAACCAATCAACGTTCTCCATCTGAAGAAATTCTACGCCTAAGGCATTCAGTCTATGGTTAAATATCTTGAAAAAAATCTTAAAAATTAGAAAAAGTCTTGAAAAAATAAACATCTTGGTGAAAACCTAGCAATAGGCACCTTGATGATTCACAAAAAAATCAAAAAATATCAAAAGTACAAAAAAATTGAAAAAATGAAAAATACAAAAAAAAATTTAAAAAAGAAAAAGTGCCTTGGTGAAAACCTGGAAACAGGCGCCTTGGTAGCAAAAATAGAATCTCTGCCAAGATGGTGAAAACCTGGCAAACGGGCGCCACTTGTTCAAAATGCTCCATCTATCAACACAATCTTGGTCTTTCCCAGCTTTCAGTTTTGCTTTAGTTTGTGCATATCTCTCAGTTTGTTTTTGCATTTCCAGTTTTCAATAAGTTGGTTTGTCCACCAACCAGCTCAAGCGTCTGTATCCTATCAATGTTCAAACTTGGGGGCAATCAATGTCATATCCTATGGTCTCCAGTATATCTTAGACGTATCATATCCAGTCAGAGTCCTTTGGAGCTTCATGTGAGTCAGTCAGTCTGTCTTGTCTCCAGAAAGGATTTTGCATCAACAACAATGCAATCAACATCAAACTAAAAACTGAAAACAATCTGTGCTTTTCATGCTTTTATCTCCTTGTATGCTTACTGATTCACATTGAGATTTTTTCATATTGTGTCCCTTCGAGCTCCTCAATGATGTCCTTTACAGGATTTAGAGAGTGATGACTGGGGGCATAATCTTTTCTTGGTTTTCTGCTTGTATGTGAAATCTTATAACTTTGGAAATTCTGGATTGAAATGGTGTCCGACTGTAAGAGCCTCTATCTCGAATTGGATGGCCATGCGTACCTCGACCATTGATACCCAGAAAATTCAAGGAAGTTTGATCTAACTATTATCTTTTTGAGTAAGTTCTTTCTCCTACTGTGAAACGTGATCTTGCCTAAGGAGGTGAATGATAAAGGGTCACTACGGGTAATTCACACTGGATTTAGAATGATCTTTTGATTGTTTGATATGTATGTTAAATGCAAGGCATACTCAGGTCATCACGACATTTATGTTTTGATGCTTGTACAAATTGCTATATCAAAATGGACATGATATTCAAGTCATCCTGGCGTTTGTGCCTTGGTGCTTATATCTACTCTGACATTCTGAAAATAAAATCAATATTCATATGTCCATGGTTGTATAACTAGTGGGTGTTGTATTAATTCTTGCGCATACAAATCGATATTCATATGTCTATGGTTTCATGGCTAGTGGGCATTGTATTGATTTATCCAGTTACCTAAAAGTTCAATGATGATAACAAATTGACACATGATCAGTGACTAGGTCCTAGGTCTTAGGTTGCATTTCATCTTGCATGTCTCTTTGCATTTTTCATCTTTGCATGATCTCACAATGATTAAACAAACTTCAATGCTTAAACAATTCTTCAAATCGCATCTTCAAGTCTAACAAGAGCTGAATCTCACACAAAGGTTCCTCCAATGAAATAGCAAGTAGAATCCTTTTTCGGGATCAAAATTCAAATCTGTGATCATTCATATTATTCACTGCTTGCATACTCAACCTTCGATCATCACAGAAATCAAGTATTCAAATTAACTGATTATCTAACATCAAACCATCAAAATTTCAACTTGGTCAACTATGGTCAACTATGGTCACCTCATGGTTTAACCTAGTCAAATTTGGTCTTTTGGACCTCCAAACGATGCAGAATGCATTCTCAGACGTATATAACCACTTCTCAAATCAATTAACATGCTTCTAAACTATAATGCTGACTTTTCTTGTCAGATTTCAATTTTAATCCCGAAGGGGGCATGGTATTGCACATCATTCAAAGTTTGTAAATCAAATTCTATCGATCAAATCTATCAATATTTTTCATCAGTAATCAAGACAAACAATCACGTCTAGTTACTGATTCATCAAAAAAAAGACCTCATCGCTCGGGGCAAATCTATCATCACTTGGGGCATATCAGATTCATCGATCCATATCAATCTGGTATTCTCTTAATCTTGTAATCCGTATCAGTTTTTGCAACCATCAGATCATAGTGTTCTTTCTTTGGTTCTTCGGCAACTGAAGGGTTTGGATGTGATACCTGCTAGTTCTGCTAAGACAATCGAGTCTAGAACGGGTCACTCACTTCTTTGCAATCCTAAGATTTGGAATCAGGTGTTATGACACTCTTTCACAATCATTGGCTCATCACTGTTATAGTGAACATTATCTTTGGTCATTCAAGACCTATTATCTTCATATCAATTCAATATCAATCAACTCCTATCTCAATATCTTTCAATCGGTTTCTATCTTGAGATCAGTTTATCAATTTCGAATCAGTTTCATATCTTTATCAAACACAGACTATCTTTGAACCACTGCGCTTCGCACAGTAATTCAAAGAGGGGCAAAATGTAATACCCCAAAAATGGGCTATAAGTTCATTAATCTCCTACATCTTCAATTCGAAGGAAATCAACATCAAAGTCCTAATCTAAGGCACATCTAAACATCATCGAATCATAATTGATTATCTTAAATTCTACATCGGGGAATATTCTTAGTAATATTCCTAATCATCATAATTATCTTTAATTTTATAATTATTTGGCAATAAATCACATTTATCCTAAAGTTTGATTAATTAAATATTTTCATATTTAATTAATTAGATTTAATATTTGCCACTTAATTGTGTAATTAAATTTAATTCTATCTATTATTAATTATATTATTTAATTTTGACAATAAATCTAATATCATATGAATAATTGATTAAATTCTTATTTAATTAATTAAAGCAAGTTGTCATTATTTAATAATATAATTTTTAATAAAAGTTTGATTAAATAATTGATTAACCCATAAATCAATTGTTTTATTTTTAAAAGCAGTTAAGTTGGAAATAAATCACTTTATTATTAAATTAATTCATAAATAAAACATGCACAATCATAAAAGCAGACAACTATCAATTATCAATTAAAGCTAAACTCTATTTTGAGTTAAAACTTAGCTTTTGCATGTTTTTGTGACTTAATTATCTTTATTTAAAAATAACTCAAAAATCAACCTAAGTTATTTGAGTGATTTATGGCTTTTTTTCATGCACCTCCAAAGCCTTGGATTTCTATAAAAACAATGCTCAGCTCTTCATAATTCATCTCTCAATCATCTCGCAAATTGCAAACTTACTCTACAGGAATCATAGCATATCAGATTTGGAGAATTTGCACAATTGGAGCTTGAAAGAATCAACTTGCGAATTCAAAACTTTGTGAGATCAATTTCAATTGCATATTTTTCATATCATAGCATAGAATTTCATAGCTTTGCATATCATTGTTAGATAGATCAATTCATAGCATATCAATTTCATCTAACATAGATTCATATCGATTTTTATCATTCTTATTGCATAGAAAATATCAAAAATATAGATTAATTGCATTCAATTTCATATCCATCTTTTGCATTCAAAATCATTCATTTAGGTGTCGTCTAGGTCACTGATCTCGATTACAATCTGAGAACATCAATCTCGCACCTACTAGAAGGCAGTAAATCGCTTGGTTACATAGTTTTCAATTTTGCACGATTTCAATTTTTGCTAACCTCTAATGTTTTACTGCGTGTTGTGTCTATAGATCAGGTACAATTTTCACACACACAATGACCCCCAAAACATAAGCTGCTTATCATAGCTGCCCATACAACTATGCACTCAAACAAATGCAATCCCAACTCAGGCCCTTCACCCCAAGTTCTCCTACTTTCCTCCCAAGGATGAGGATTGAACTTGCACACCCATAACATGAACATTTACAAAGAAAATAACAAGACTGAAATCATAACTCAATTGAAATCAACAAAAATAACAGATTTACACATAGTAAAAATAGATTACAAATTCCTTCACAAAATGCATTCTTTTCAAACATAATTCAAATAAAACAATAAGATTTGAAGACCACCAACCTCCTTCAAGGATAAGGCTGAATTGTGAGCTGAATATGAGCTTTGGTTTCACACTAGCTTGCTGTCCCCAATCTCCTAAAACCAGGGCTACCAAGAAAACTTCTCTAATTTTTCCTCTTAACTAACTTAGGTAGACAATAATCTAGTTCCCTTTCATGTTTTTAAGTCTTTCTTCTCAAAACATACTTCTCTCTACACCCTTCCCAAGCTATTAGGTTTCTAGATTAAAACCAAAAATGACACTTGCCCCTACCATAGGTTTTGGGATGAATTTCAACATATCAAAAATGATGGAAAGCTTAGGAAAAATTTTCATTTTCCTGCATCCCTAAAATGACATAATTGGAGAGACATATAAGTGGCCTAGGAAGATGAAAATGAAAGAATTGAGTCCCCCAACCAAAGTCCTAACCTTGGGGCACTAAAATTTACATTAACCTACATCCTAGGACTCCTCAAAACCTCCTAAAATAGCCAATAAAACATGCATCCGAAAATTGAGGTTTGGTTTTCAATATTTTTTTGGTCTCATAAACCACCTACTAGCTTGGGAATGCTCAAGGTTAACAAGGAGAGCGTGGGGTCCAAAATCCACTCCACATGCCACTTCATCACTAAGGTGTCAAATGACACATCACAAAAAGAAATACACATCACAACCTATGTGGCATGCTTTGTGTGCAAAGACATTTAAACATTACACAAGATAAAAATTATTTACAAACATACAAATTAACATTATCAACCAACCTTACATATTCAGTCATCACATTCACAAAAGAAAATATGATACGACGAGGTCACACTCTCTCTCTAGAGTCAACCTTGGCTTTTTACTAATTGCACTTTGGTCCTATCTTGTTTCCCTGAATTAAAACCATTGGCATATCCCTGCATGCTCAAACTCGATGTCAGTACATCATGTAAAATCTTACATCAATAAACATTTCAACATAAGGTGATAGCATCTAACTAAACAATATACATGTATATACATCTGCATCATATAATGTTACATATTCTGCATAAGCAAGTAACACCATCTTATCCTAGAACCATGATTCCATTAATGATCATAATACCGAAATATAACATAACAATGTTGAATATATATATCATGGACAATCACAGTATCAAATGAGCATATATATCAAAAGAGTACAACTAATACAATCATCCACAAAATCTATAGCAACTACTCATAAGTTCAAATGATAGTATGTATAACCACAATAGATCAAATGTCTATACTCAAAATATCATCCTGATGAAACAAGTGTCAAAGTGAAAGTTGAACTAGGACAGATCGGGACAGGACCTCACATCCTCCCCCCCTAGGCATGAACTTCCTCCTGGAGTTCATCAAAAAGATGGGGGTACTAATCTCTCATCTATGTTGTGTCCTCCCAAGAAGCAGCGACCTCATTGTAACAATCCCACTGGACCCTAACTTGGTCCAGCTCTCGACCTCGAAGAGCTAGGGTCATGCATACCAGAGTACGTATTGGCTCCAAAGCCAGTTGTCCATCTGACTCCACCTGTAAAGCATCCCAATCAATGATATGAGACTCATCATATATATACTTTCACAAAATAGATACATGAAAAACATCGTGGATGCGCGACAGGCTAGGTGGCAAAGCTAAACAGTATGCTACTGGGCCTATCCTCTCCAAAATCTCAAAAGGTCTAACAAAGCAAGGGGCCAACTTGGAACCCTTTCCAAAATGGATTGGGCTCTTATGCAGCCTCACTCTCAAAAATACTCTATCTCCAACCATATACTCTCTGTCAACCCTCCCAGCATCCGCATACTTCTTCTATCGATCTTGGGCCTCTCTAAGATGATGCCTGATCAGAACTACCTGCTGCTCCATCTGTCTGACCAACTCTAGACCAATGGATACTCTGTCCTCATTACTATCCTAGCTCAACGGTGTCCTGCAAGATCTTCCATACAAAGCCTAATATGGAGACATACCCAAAGATGAATGGTGCCCATTATTATAGGCAAACTCTGCTAAATGTAGGTACTCCTCCCACCTAAGTTGATCATCCATCACATACATGTGTAGCATATCCTCTAATACCTAATTAACCCTCTCGATTTGACCATCTATCTTTGGGTGGTATGCTATACTAAAATTGAGCATGGTGCCCAAAGTGGTCTGAAGCTCTCTCCAAAAAGATGAAGTGAAGAGTGAGTCTCTATCTAATATGATCATGCATGGAATGCCATGAAGTCTAACAATATCCCTCAAAAATACTTGTGCTACTGTAGGTGCTGTAAAAGTGGTACGTATGGGTTAGAAGTGGGCTACTTTAGTCAACCTATCCACCATCACCTTGATGGCATCGAGGCAATGTGATGACATAGGAAGACCAACTATGAAATCCATCGAAATAATGTCCCACTTCCACTCAAGAATCTCTTGAGACTGCAGGAGTCCACCTAGATGATGATGCTCCACCTTAACCCGTTGACACTCTAAACATCTAGCCACTATCTCTACAATATGTGTCCTCAAACTTGGCCAGTGATAAAGCTATCTCAAATCTGCATGTAACTTCTTAAATCCAGGGTGCACTGCATAAGGAGCTCTATGAGCCTCAAGAATGATGAAATCACACAACCCTCTAGAAGAAGGTACATAAATACATCCTCTATGGTGAAGAAGGCCATCGAACTCTAGTGTGTAATCTGTGAACTTCCCCTCCAGGGGTCTCTGATCCTATACCAACTGTTTAACCTCAGAATAAAAAGCATCCTCCTGTAAATGTTGTAGAATGCACCCTCTCAAGTCTGTACTAGTAGTCATAGCTGAGAGCACATGACATCTCCTACTCAAGGCATCTGCTACCACATTTTCTTTCCCCTTGATGTAGTGAACGTCAAAGTCATACTTGCATAGGAACTCCATCCATCTCTTCTACCTAACATTGAGGTTCGGCTATGTGAATATATACTGAAGACTCTGGTGATCTGAATGAAGCTCGAATCTATGGCCCAATAAGAAATGATGCCATCTCATCAAAGCATGTACCACTGCTTCTAGCTCAAGGTCATGGGTGGGATAATTAAGCTCATGAGTTTTGAGCTTTCTGGACTCGTAGTCTATAACCTGTCCGTCCTGCATCAGTACTACCCCAATCCCATCTAAAGATGCATTTGTACATACCACAAAATCTATTGAAGGGTCTGGTACTACCAGTATAGGTGCACTAGTAAGTGCCCTCTTGAGCTCCTGGAAGTCTCTCTCACACCTCTTTGTCCACTCAAACTTCTTCCCTTTTCTCTGGAGGGAAGTGATGGGATGGGCCACCCTAGAGAAACCCTCAACAAATCATCTATAGTAGCCTGCAAGGCCCATGAAACTCCTGATCTCTATCACACTAGTGGGTGCTGACCAATCCATAATTGCCCTAATCTTAGATGGGTCTACAAAGCTCCCATCCCCTGATATCACATGACCTAAATAATGTACCTCTATCCTGAAGAATGCACATTTCGACAAGCTACCAAATAACTAATTATCTCTCAAACACTGCAAAACCTGCCTCAAATGCTCCTCATTCTTGTGCTCATCTCGTAAGTATATCAATATATCATCTAGGAATATCACCACAAATCTGTCTAAAAATGAATGAAATACTCCATTCATGAGACTCATGAATATGGCTGCAGCATTCATGAGACCAAAGGGTACCACTGTGAACTCATAGTGCCCATATCGTGTGAGGAAAGTTGTCTTGGGAATGTCCCTATCTACAATCCTCAACTGGTGATAACCCAACTTCAAGTCTATCTTTGAGAACACTCGGGCTCCCTGAAGCTGATCAAATAAGTCATCAATTCTAGGAAGGGGATACTGATTCTTGATGGTCAACTTGTTTAGCTGTCGGTAATCTATGCACAACCTCAGAGATCCATCCTTCTTCTTAATGAAGGTGACAGGTGCACCCCATGGAGATACACTAGGACAAATGAACCCTTTCTCTAAGAGTTCTTCAAGCTAAATCTTGAGCTCATTGAGCTCGTGTAAGGACATCCTATAGGGAGCTCTAGAAATAGGCTCTACTCCAGGGACTAACTCAATATGAAAGTCCACTACTCTAGGAGGTGGCATACCTAGTAACTAAGATGGGAAAACATCTACAAACTCCTGAAGGATAGGATGGTCATCAAGAGAAGTCTCCTTTTCTGTCTCCTCCTCTCTGTCACTAATGGTAATAGCATATAACTGACATCCCTTCCGCAAGCACCGCTTAAGCTGCATAGCGGAAATCATACAAAGGGATATAGGTTGTTGAACTCTTGTGATAACTATAGCCACCCCATCATCATCCAAGCACTCTACTGTCTTCTTCCTACAATCCATCTTGGCTCTATGAGAGTGGAGCCAATCCATACCAAGAACAACATCATATGATCCAAGTGGTGTGATGTAAAGGTCAATAGAAGTGGTAAAGTCTCTAATCTGTAACTGACAACCCCTCACCATGGAACTAATAGATACCCTAGCACCTGAGGCTAACTCAACCTCCCAACTAACATCTTGTCTAGCTGCCACCAACCCGCAATGCTCCACTATGAAAGGTGAAATAAAAGAGTCGATGGCTCTCATATCAAAAAGGATAGAAACATTACTACCTCTAATCAAGCCTACAACCTCAATGACAGTGGCCTGGTGCTCAGCCTGACAGTTATCAACCACTACAAAGACTCTATGTGCTCTACCCATATCACCTACAGTGGGCTCGAAAGCCGCTGCTCTCTGACCACCAGCTAATCGGCCTGTAGGACAATCCCTAGCTATGTGCCCAATGGCACCACATGAATAGCATGGCCCTCTAGTTTGTAACTGTATACCTTGAGGTCTCAACTATTGTTGTCCTCTTATAGCACTAGAACCACTGAATCCTCCTTTGGGAGTCTGAGACTGTCCCCTTTGATCTCGTCGAGATCCCTATGAATGCCACTGTTTGTGCTTAGAGCCCTGCTGTCCCTAGGAAGATTTCTGCTTCTAATTTTTTTGAGACTGCTATGGCTATTGCTACTACTGCTGAGGTTCCCTGGATGATCCTAAAGAGTTCTTATGCTTTCCCTTCCAATGGGACTTCTGGTAACCAGAAGACTGAGATGTGGTATTCTAGTTCTATGACCGGTCTCGGGCATCATGAGATCTGTTATGGATCTCCTCAGCTACCATGGCTCTCTCCACTATATCACGTAGACTTCCAGTGGGTATTAACCATACCCTATCAGCTATAGCATAGTTCAACCCCTTGATGAAGCAGTTGACCTAGAGTTTCTCATCCTGCATGTAGTCCACATAGGGAAGGAGCTCAAGAAACTTATTCTCGTACTGGGCTACTGTCATGCCCCTCTGTTGTAAGTCATGAAACTCATCAATACGACACTGTCTATAATGCTCTAACATGTATCAGGCTTGGAATCTCTCCAAGAAGATCTCCCAAGTGAGGGTGTCCATAGTAAGGTGACACTTGACCTCCTCTTGCTTCCACCAAGTGGAAGTGTTATCCCTCAGCATGTGTACTACAAGGCATGCCTTAAGGTTTCTCTCACAATGTTGCAACCCAAAGCAACACTCAAGGCTCAAAATCCAAGCCTCTGCCTCTGTCCCAGCTGTGGATCTTGAAAAGGGTGGTGGCTATAATCTGATAAGCTCTCTAATCATGTCCCCTATGTCATGAGGTGCTCTCAGCACTACCACTGGTGGTGGCTCTGGCATATGCACTAACTCACCCTCATGGACTGCCTGCTCTACTACTAGTTTAGGAGGGGGACTCTTACTCCACTCCTGGTTCCTAGCTTGTTGGCCTCCCAGAGGTAATCTATCCATGATAATGCCAGCGAGATTCTGCAAGGCATTAAGGATATCCTGATTGGGGTTAGGTGGCGGCGAAGGTGGGGGCCTCCGCTCGTCACCTAGCCCCTCGACTACTCACTCATCTCCCCCTACTGCCACACGTCTACCCATGGGCATCTGCCCACGTCAGTGTGCACTACGCGTGACTGGAGGCATCCTACACTATTGACAAACCAATGGTAAATTTAGCAACGTAATGGGTCAAAAAGGTTCCTACAGTAGAACCGTGCTCTGATACCAAAATGTAATGCCCAAATAATCTGGACAAAAACACAACTAAATTTTTTTTTTATTTTTTTCAAACCAATCGTGACAAATAACTAGGTCAATCAAGATTAGATTCAAGTCCAACGGTGCGAAACCCCAAAAACGTAAGCTCGCTTGGGTGGTCACCTAGACACTAAAGGTTTTATAAGCATTGCTAGGCCGATAGATTTAGCTTTCTAAAATCTATAAATATATATTTTTTGAATAAATAATAAAATTGGGTGTTCTAAGAATGTAAATCCATGAGAAATAAAAGACAAATAAGGGGCTGACTAAAATCCTTCATGACTATACAAACTCATTAAATTAATTAAACCTATAACTATTACAATAATTTAATTTAATAATTAACAACAAAAGAAGAATAAAATAATAATGAAACTAGATAACTTATCAAATTATTTAAATCCCATTACACTAATTATTAAAATACAACTTTTCATAAAAGGAAACTAAACACTATACCATGACCACATTTAAATTTCCTCTACAATTATTAAATCTACAATATCGAGGTGAGCACTATAACTTAATTTATTTAATAATTCAATTACGAGAGAAGACATTAATCTTAAGGAAATAAAAATTAAAGTTCTATATAAAAATTCTTACTTTTTATCCTACACATTAAGGTATAGAACAATTACTGGTAAGTGATAATTACCACATTTAAACCTATACTAATATTATCGTTAATACGTTTCTAAATAAAATATATTATCAACCTTTACTATATCTCTATCCCATGAATTCATTAAAATGATACAATTAAATAAAATGTCGGCACCCTAACCCTAATTTGAAATTAGGGTTGGGGAGCCCTTAAAACATCAAAAA
This sequence comes from Chamaecyparis obtusa, assembly GCA_027943335.1. NCBI lineage: Eukaryota > Viridiplantae > Streptophyta > Pinopsida > Cupressales > Cupressaceae > Chamaecyparis > Chamaecyparis obtusa. The sequence goes on along the minus strand of BSBK01004407.1, from coordinate 877,024 downwards.
ACCCTAAACTCCTTTGATTTCATTATTTTTTTTCTCTCACACTGCTCTCACCAAGGAGTTGCAGATCTAAAGCTTACTATGAGTAGCTTTGCCAATCTGATGGCATTGCTGCCGTAGAACTTTTCTATTCTATGTCAACATTAGGTTAGATTTATTTTATTTCATTAGTTTCTGTTGATATTGGTTAGGAAGAGTACACTGGACAGTTCAAAAGGGTTTAAACCCTAGTGAAGAAGATCCGCTCTAGGCATTCACTTCCTTATTGTTCTGTAACATTATTTTTTTAACTTTATTTTTATATACAGATTCAGATTCTAGTGAGCTAATAGTTGGAGCTTGCTTCCTTTATACATAGCGGTCTAGCGAACATAACAATTAATATATTTTCATCTTTGAATCACAATGAGAGTATGAACTGGTTTAATAGCATTAGTATCTCTGCGATAACAGTATGGGATCGTTTAGATACAGCATTCACATTTTTTCTTTTTTTGATGTACTCAACTTTTATGCATTAGCTTAATATAATTCAAAGTATCTGTGTTAGAGTCGCCAATGGTGCCCCTCACACACCAAGCACACCTATAAGGTTGCGGTCTACATCCAGGCACACATGTTGTTCCAGTGTGGCCTTTTCAAACCACTGAGTAGAAAATGATAGTTGATTTAAATATTACAATCGATGTTTTTCTTCATTTACTTTGATTCCATAATTAGCGACTTTGATACTATTGTTTATTTGGTTTCGATATTAACAGAATCAATACCTTTATTTGTTAGGTTTCAATATAAATGGCAATGTTTGATAATTTGTTTGCAGTCTGTACTATATTGAGAAGTGTTTGAATATAATATTATATATTATATTCAATACATTAGTTAATGTATTGAATGTTATCTATAATATTACATATATGTTATGCTATTGGCAAGCTTAATTTATTAAACAGATGTAATATAATGCTATGCATATTACATTTTGTACATTATGCGATGTACAAAATGTAATATGTGTGTAGTAATAATACTTCCAATGCAAGTCAATGTTGTAAAATACATAAATTTTTATTGCAATCATTCACGGTTTTGAGAGGTTATGGAATATAGTAATGTATACCATATTCTATACATTAATTAATGTATAGTGTTGGTTGTGGATTATTCCCTTTGATCTTCAACTTGCAGATTTACACTTTGATGGATAATGTAAATGAAACTCTGACTCTATCACCACTCCAAAGTCCACAAGGAAGAGGGCCAACTGACAAGGATCAAAGGATCCTTCTACTCTTTGAGCTTCAATGCTCAGGCGGGTGTACCCTTGACTCACTTCTTCAAAAGAGTCTCAAAATGATGCACACAATGCTCAACACAAGTCTATAAAAGGTTTATCAAATGAATGTTTATGTTTGTGTGGTTGTTAACCATGACTTCAAGAGAAGGGACCAATGCCTTATCCTAGGGCTAAGAGTCACCCAACCGTATACTTAAACTAAATACCTTAAGTCAAACACAATGGAAACCAGAGTAAGTGCTTTGCCTATTACCCCTTTCCCTCAAGCACAAGGACATCAAATTCTACACCTGGCTGCAAACTCACTGAATTCACCTAAAAGGCTTTAATCCTAACTTTGTTAGAAATTCAGAGATGAATTCAAAATACTCTTTGTTTACCATACATTAACACACTTTGTGACATTAACATATATGAGCTCAAAGACAAGCAAGAAGACATACACAAGATACAAGATTGGGATTCAAGAATGTTTTCCTTAACATAATCAGGATCAGCATACAATTAGCATGACACAGAGCTGAAAAAAAGACACCAAATCAAACCTCTATCAGTGTATTACAGTCAAAAACTAGGGACCAAAAGTAACAAGATTTTGGAACCCTTGCAAAATCCAAAATTCTGCAACTTATACCACTAGCTGCCTTGGGATCCTCAAGATCGGATGCAACAAGCTTCAGATAGTAGGGTTAAGGTCTCAACCACCCAACCTCCTGGAAATGGTCTAAAAGTTATTATAGGGGTGGGAAACACATTAAAATCAGGAAAGAAGAAACCAGAATTGATCCACAATCATGAAAAATTCTCTGCAAGTATAGGGGATCATAAAACCAGGCTCAAAAGGACACCCTGCAACATTCTTTGAGCACACAACTACCATGATACAAGCTCTGCAAATGATCCAACAGCACCCTAGACCACACCGCAAATAGAAAACCAGTCATTTCTCACCGAACAGGGTCTCTTTTGCAATCAATTCCATAAATTTTAGTACTTTCTGGCGCTGGAAGTTCTCAGAAATTCAAATTTTGAATCTCAATGGCCACCATGAAATTCATGGGCCTTAAGTTTGTTGACCGTTCACCCTTAGTCACGCAACCACACATTCACAACTCTCACCGCCATAAGAAATGGGCAACAATTTATGCCTGGTCGCATGATCGCATAGCCTGGAAATGGGCTATGTGAACATGCGACCACCCGCAGACCACAACCGCCACCGCAACCACCACCGTAAGGGGTTTGTCGCATGATCACAAGCCATGGAAATGGCCCTTGTGATCATGCGACAAGGCCATGGGGCCCACCCGCAATGTGTCACACCACCATTCGCCCGATCACCGCAAACACGGACCCCACATATCTGGTGAACTAGAGACCAAAGAACTTCTACCAGTTCATAAAATGCTTTGCACCCTTCGCTAAAAATCTAGCGACTCCGCGACCGTTGTTCGCGTAATCACCAGACAAACTAGCGAATCGCCAAATCTTCACGTGAATGTGTGACAAGACTATATCTTATTGGCACCGCCACCTTTTTATCCAGACCACCAAACACTAGACTCCAACCGGGCCTGCCTGAAGCCACATGTCACTAAACCATTCACTGATCCACACCCAGTCACTAGCACAGGACCCACCTTCCATAAGCCTTTGAAAATGAATGGCTGGCATAAGATCTCATGGCTCTGACAAATCACATGAGAACTTACTCTGATCGATAGATCTATCCTTGTCACAGACCCTTCTGACAACGGCCCCACTCCTGAGTACATCCACGTCGACCAATAAGAAACCTCCACTTGTGCAGACATGTCACACCGGGACCACACCCCTTTTCGCCAACGGGCCTCAAGGACACATGGCAAGCGGTTGCATGATCACATAGCCAAAAATTGGGCTATGCAATCATGCGACAGCCAATCACAAGTTGCCACATGTCCACCTTCAGGACCACACCAAAGAAGCCTCACCCTTTTGAAGGATCGGACGGTTGTCGCAAAAGCACAAAAAAAAACCTCATGCATCTTCACCACGTGAACTTGGGGCAACCATTAATCCTTTCCAAACTTTAACCATGCTAGAAGCATGAGAAGAGACAAACCCCCAAGCACTCAACGACTACGCGACTAACCATTCGCAAGTTCATGAGATGTTAGCAGATAACCACCAATCTTTCAAAGATCACGCGACTAACAGTTGATGAGTCACTGGATGTTAGATGTAACCACCCGGAGACTTGGAGAATCAATAAAAAGAAACTTTGAAGGATTGGGCTCCACCATCCGTCGCACCTACGCACTAAAGCAAAGAAAACCGCCAGGTAGCTGAACAGAAACTGGGACCCGCACGGCTAGGTGGCAAGTGGTCACATGATTGCATGTCAGAAAAGTCTGACATGCGGCCATCCGACAGCCAATCAAGAAGATCCTAGACCCACCACCCACGTCAGACTTGTGCAGTTGAGGGAACGCCAACAAACAGGGAACTAGTGCGAGGTCAAAAACACACAATGTTTTCAGTGAAAGAGGATCGAAAACACACAAAGTTTCTGACACGTCAACAGATAAGTGCACAAAGCTAGAAGACAAAGGGTCAAAAACAATGTAGGTTATCAATCAAAGATCAAAAACATCATGGATTTTTAACACTATTGGTTTTTGACACTGTGGTAGATTTTAAAGTTTATTTCCAGCAGGTCTTGAAATTTGAATAACTTTCTGGGTTTTATGATTTAGGAGATGCAGTTTGGACTGAAGCAAGGCGAAAACAATAAAGATCATGAGGCAGGACATTTAACAAAAATATTGTAGGGAACAGGCCAATTTTATAATATTTTGCTATGACAAAAAAAAGGCCTAACAGTGGCTCTGGTTGGGGATGCATGCCTCCTGTAGGCATGGCAAGGACTTAGAATCACTGGTAAAAGCAAACCATCCCACAGGACAAAATTGTAGAGAGCAAGGAACAAGCAGGGCAAGACAAGCAACAAGACCGGAAACCTGATAGACCAGGGAAAAATAGGGCAGGGGCAAGAAACCTACATATAAGAATTTACAAGATGTACAACCCTAACTACTGTTCATGGAAAACAGAGTACTTCAAACAAAGTACTGCTTCAAGAATTGTCCATGAACTGGCAACTCCTAAATATCACCATTAAAATCCTTGATGATGTAAGAATCTTGGCCCCATTTCTCATGAATCAAATATGGCCCTAACCAAATGGGATCAAATTTACCATGCTTCCCCTTATCCTCCAATCTGGCATTCCAAACTAACACCAAATCACCAAGCTCAAACTTTCTGTCAACAGTCTTTTTATCATATAAATTCTTAACTTGCAACTACAATTTGGCATTCCTTGCAACTGATTCTCTTCTAGTTTCATCCAACCTAATGAGGTCCTCCATTCTCAACTGCATTTCATCATCAATGTCATCATCATACAACTGCACAAACTTGTACATCTCCAATAAATTGTTCTGAGGCATCCTAGCATGAATTTCATACACTAGGTCAAATGGTGCACAACCAATTGCCCTCTTCACAGTTACCCTATCAGCCCATAGAGCTAATGGAAACTTTGAATTCCATGCCCTCTTATTCTTCTCCAAAATTCTCTTCAAGATTTTAATCAAGCCTTTATTAGTAGATTCTGCCTGACCATTTCCTTGCGGATGATAAGGTGAGGAATTAGAAATCTGAATTCCCAAACCTTTGCAAAAGTCCTTATATTTGGCAGACCTGAAGCACATAGCATTATCACTCACTATCCTCTCAGGGCACCCAAACCTTGTAACAATATTATTCATCAGAAAGTCAATTACCACCCTGCTAGTTGCATTCCTTGTAGGTACAGCTTCTACCCACTTTGTAAAGTAATCAGTGGCAACTAAGATCCATGAATGTCCTCGACTTGACTTGTTTGGTATCTCCCCTATGAAATCAATTCCCCACTGTTGGAAAGGAGCCTGAACTTCTACTGGTTTTAATGGTACATTACCTGAAAACTTAAGCTTACCAGAGAACCTTTGACAAGCATCACATCTCCTTACCAACTGTTCTGCATCCTTGAAGATTGTGGGCCACCAAAATCCTACTCTCAAGATCTTATGAGCAGTTCTTTTACCCATATAATGTCCACCACAAACTCCCTCATGCATCTCCTTCAACAACACATTAGCTTGATCCTCATCTACACATTTCAACAGTATGCAATCCAGATATTTTTTATACAACTTACATTTCACAATTACATAATGGCCTGTAACTTCAATGTCCTCTTTTGATTATCATTCATACTATCTGGACACCTCATGTTTCTCAAATAATAAATAATATCCTGATGCCAAATACAATCATCCATATCACATGTATAATCAATTTCAGAATGATTTACCTGGTTTGCATCTAGATTGGATTGGGCCATCAGCTTTGCCAATCCCTAACCTCTAACCAACTTAGTGATCTGGATCTCAACATTGAATTCCTGGATCCTATTGATCCATCTGCATCTTCTTCCAGACACCTCTTGCTATGAGAAAATGTCCTTCAAAGCTGCACTTGGCACAAAAGCAATCACAACTGCTCCCATCAAGTAACATCTAAAAGCCTTGATTGCTTTCACAAGTGCATAAGCCTATTTTTCATTTATATCATACTTCAATTTTGCAGCCTACAAAGATTTACTGAAAAATGCAATAGGCTGCTCAAAACCATCCTTATTCTTTTGTAACAAAACTACAGCAATAGTATGAAAAATGCAAAAGAAAAGATATGCATTGGGACACTATAATCAGGTGCCTTTAGCACTGGTGCATCTTTGATAGCCTGCTTGATATTCTTGAAAGCCTCATTAGGCTCACCCTCCCAATTGACTACAGATCCCTTCTTCAACATCTTGGAAATAGGTCTAGTAACCTTTGCAAAGTTTGTCACAAACCTCCTTAGAAAATTGACCTGACCAAAGAAGGACTGAATCCCTTTAACATTCTTTGGCCTCTGAATTTTATCAATTGCTGCTACCCTCTTTGGGTCAATTCTCACTCCTTGCTTCCCAACTAAGTGGCCAAGCAACTTACCTTCTGTGACACCAAAAGCACATTTCCTTGGGTTTAATGAAATGCCAAATTCCAAGGCCCTCATAAATATTTTCTCTAAATGAGCACAATGGTCCTCTTCCTTCTTGGAATAGGCAGTTAAATCATCCTGATACACAACAAGAAAATCATTAATGAAATCTAAAAAGGCAACATCCATTGCCCTCTGAAAAGTAGCACCAGCATTTGTGAGACCAAAAGGCATTCTCACATAAACATATGTTCCCCAAGGCATTGTAAAGGTTGTCTTGAATTGTTTTGATTCCTTGACAATGACCTGATTATAGCCAGAGAAACCATCCATCATTGACATCAATTCTAACCCAGTTACTCTCTGCAGCATAGCTTCCATATTGGATAAATAATAATTATCTTTCAATGAGCTGATGTTCAAATTTCAGAAGTCCACACAAAGCCTGATGTCACCATTTTTTTTTCTTACAGAAACAAGGTTTGACACCCAAGAAGAATGCCTTATAGGTTTGATAATGCTAGCGTCTCTCAACTTCATTAATTCTTCCTGCATCTTGGGTGCCAAAGTAGGATTAATAGGCCTTTGCTTTTGCCGAAAAAGTTTAGCATCTTCTCTTAATGGAATAACATGCTGAAATAAATCCTCTCTATAAACCTTTAGGTCATCATACGACCATGCAAAAACATGCCTAAATTTCCTCAACAATTCAATCAAAGGTCTCCTCACCTTTTGAGATATATCTCTACCAATGTATACTTTCTTAGGTGCCTCATGTGATCCAAGGTTTATCTCCTCAAGATCATCATGATCTTCTCCTTTGATATTCTTTTGAACTCTATCTTGGTTGTCAAAGACAGTCTCCAAAACAACAAGCCCCTTAGGCACCTTGTTAGTTCTAAGCTTAATGACCTCATTGCCTAAGACAACCTCCCTTCCTTCTATTGACTCAACCAAGGCTGAACAATTAAGTTTATGACCATGATACTGATCCTTGCAATCCATATACTTCAAAATATCATTATCATCATCAAAAACTTGCCAATTCTCAATATTGTCTAGTATACTAGGCCTAGCCTGAATTTCAACTTTAAAAATACCAGAGAATGTAACATCATTAGGATTGATTGCAATATTGGCCAACAAGTCAGCTATCTTGTTGTTACTCCTATCCCTCCACTCAATATTAAAGGCATCAAAATGCTCAATCAAATCCCACACTACATTCCTATATTGTTTCAACCTTCTATTCTTGGAAGCATACACTGACCTGACTTGGGACACCACCAACTCATAATCACCAATAACACTTATGTATTTTATACCATGCTTTTGTGCCAACCTCAGTCCTAACAACAAGGCCTCATATTCTTCTATATTGTTGGTACAAAAGAAATTCAATGTGAAAGAGAACTTGTAGGTGTTTCCATCAGGAGAAATAAGTAAAATACCTACTCATGCACCATCTTTGCAGTTTGCACCATCAAAGTACATGACCCACAAATCACCCTTCATAGAGTCAGCACCTACCTCAGTAGAAATAGGTGACAAAATATGTTCATTTTCAAATACAAGGATCTCTACCCTAAAATAATTTACATCAGTATCCACAAAACATGTAGTTTCATTATCTATGTTTCTCTCAATCATGTGGCATACTCTTGGCTCTCGTTCAATCTTGACGAACTGATCATCAATCTTGAAAGTTGCATAGGAAAAATCACACTATAAACTTCCACCCATGGTAGCACTCCATCTTCTAGATAGCAACATCCCATAATGAGGGGGGATATCCACCACCAAAACACTCATTGTTAGCTCCTTCTTTGGATATGCTGCCAACCTATATGGCATTACATTGATAGTCCCAATAACTGGTACCTCCCTCTGATCCATTGCACAACACCTGCCCTACACTGTATCGACTTTAAGGCCCAATCTCTCCATGATTTTGAAAGGCATGACAGTATTAGAGGCACCACTATCAATCATACAATTTCTTAACTTCATCGCATTCACAAGAACACTTAGGAAGAATGGGTCAATATTTTCAAGGCTGGCATTGACAGAACTGTCCAAATATATTGGAGGAATTTGAGACACAATTCCTTGAGCAGCAACATCCTTCAAAGCTTTATCCTGAGATCCATTGCATGAAGTATCATTTTTGTGAGTAATACCAACCCATGCAATAGCTTTATCTTTATGTTCAGGGATCCTCAACAATTCTGACAATGGAACCTTAACTCTAATTTGTGACAATATAGATAACATGTCAATAGGGGTAGAAGCAGAAATCTCAATATGTACTGCCTTAACATCCTTTTGCTTGTCTAACACATTAGGTGTATTGACCACCCTCATTTTTTCAACCGTAGCCATTATGTTAACTAGCTTCTCAATCTCACTAGAGATCTTTTCAATTCCAACTCCCTTAGGCTCACAATGTTTACTTTTTACATTCTTTAATTTCACCATGTGATCAATCTTTGATTTGTTCTCATTAAGTTCTCCAGAGTTGGTACTCTTTATAAACATTCCTGCAGCTTTCTCATTTGTATTCCTTGCCACCATGCCTCTAGTTTGCACCTAGGCAATCATTTCTATAGTAATCCTCTCCAGGTCTTCTCAAATTTACTGGCTTGGGAGAAGAGTTCATGTTACATATTTTCTGATCAATGCACTCACCATCAGAAAAAACCTCTTGATGAAAAAGAGCCTAATTATGTCTCTTCACATTCACATCTGTCTCTTCATCAAAATCAGAATCATCTTCATATCCTAGACATGAAGAAGCCATGTTGCAACCAACATCATCTTGTTCTTCTTCTTGTTCTATCTCCTCATTGCTACAATCTTGATTTGCAGCCATAGATTGTGCAACCACACAATGCTCTGCAGAATGAGGGGACTGGCATGCAACACACCAAGGTACATTCTCCATGACATTTATTGAAGCTTTATGTAGAGGGTCAGGGACACCTTTGTCATTGTTTCCTCTTGCAGCAAGGACAATAGGCTTGCCATCCTTCCATTGGGTGTTGTAGGGGTAATTATGCAGTCTATTCTACTTATTGAAATTGTTGTTGAACTGAGGCCTCTCATTGGCAGGAGCACTAATGTTCCTATTTGTAGGTGCCTTCAAATTCTTCAATGCATTAAGCACCTTATCCAACTTATCTTCTTCTTTCCTCCTAGATCCAACACTCTTATCATTTTCTTTTTTGTATTTCCTATCCCCAAACAACTTTGGGTCATCTCTCTTTCCACCCAACTTTCTTGATATTTTCATGTTGTTCTCAATATTGACAACAATCCTAAAAGCATCCCTAAGAGTTCTTGGTTCTTTATCCCTCAATAAATATCCCATCTTCCCATCAAATGCATTGAAGTATGTAGTCAGACAGACATTGTCATCTAACCACATAACTTGGAACAACTTATGCATACCCTTCTGAAATCTCATGTTGAATTCAATTGCAGACTCATTCTGATTTTTCCTTACGGTATTGAATTCATTCAACATGAAGCTAGCATTAGGCCTATCACCATACTGCTCTTTGAAACACTTCTCAAAGGAGTCCCAAGTATCAATACACTTATCACGAAGCCTCTTAAACCAATCTCTAGCATCCTCCATTTGAGATTGAACAAATAGTTTCATGACAACATCCTCATGCTCTACCTCATAATCATTAAGCATATCAACAAATAACTTAAGATGCTCTTCACAACTAATAGCATTATTACCAGCAAACTTAGGTACCTTATCTCTAATATCATTTGGAAAAGCATTTGGATAGCCAAGAATTCCATCAAAACTTATTTGCCTATAGCCTTCTAATTGCATAGGTCTTCTTTGAAAGCTTGAACTAGTGTTAACCCTAGGATCAACATTAGCATCTACATTTATCTGTGCATTTGACTGTTGCCTAGGATCTGCACCTATCCTAGCAGATGAAGAAAGAAAAGAACTAGTAGCATTACTAAGTGGAATAGCAGTAGTCATAGATGGCATACCTAGTTCAGTAGCAGATGGGCCAAGAGCATTAACTAAAGAAGCTTGCAAAAATTGGATCTTCCTTTTCTTTTCTGCAATGGCAACGTCAACCTCAGCTCTCTCTAGTTCTCTTGCAAGGTCCTCATCTTCTTTTCTCCTTCTCTCCATTTTAGTGTCCTTATTTGAATCAGGTGGTGGGATCCCTGGTATTGTCACTGGTTTGCTTGCTTGGTCACCCACCATCTTCTGCTTTCCTTTCTCATTTATGATAATAGTAGGTCTGGTAATCCTATGCTCATCCTTATCTTTAGGTAAAGGGACATAACTTTGCACTTATCTAACCACAGGGCCCTCATTTTCAAATTTATGATCCTGAAGCAAGAGCTCTTGCTCACTCCTCAAGGCATCAAGATCACCAAAAACATCATGCTACAGTGTTTTAGGAGTAGAAGCAATCATTTTGTTTCTCTCCCTCATTTCATTTATTTTTCTAATAAGAGACTGCCTCTCTATCAAAGCATTTACCTTTTCAGCCTCTCTCTCCTCCTATAATCTTTTATGTATGACATCCTACTCTGCCAACTGCAACCTTAGTGCATTCAAGTCATCAGGATCTACCATAATGTCATCAAAACTAGATGACACATCCATATCAGGAAGATTTTGATATGGGAAGTGAACTTGCCTATGTCTCATGGGCTCTCTTCTGAATTGATCTTCATCAAGATCCAGGTCAACCTCTAAACTGGTATCTCTATTTTCTTCATTTTGACCTGCAGGCAAAGGACCTTTGTATTGAAATGCAGCCTCAAAGGTATCATAAAATCTCTCTTCAGAGTGACCACCTTCTGATCTAGAAACTTTATTTTGTGAACCATCCTCACTTGAGGATTCGTGTGGTCTTTTGGCTCTTGCATTTCTCTGTTCTCTCATGGGAGCACTGGCAGACTCACCATTCCTTCTAATCTAGCTCTTGTTTCCCTGTCTAGGTAATTGCTCCAGAGTGACCTCTGGATTCTTTCTAACATATGACCTAATATTTCTCCTCTTATCCATGCTTCTTCAATATGTTGCACTGGTTCAAAGCTTTGAGTCACCACCCACCTAGATGGGAAATCCTTGAAACACACAGGAAAATAAGAACACACTTATACCTTTCTCTCTAGATTCTCCCCAGTAGAATCACTAACTCTTAACAAATGCATATCTTCATAGTTGTCCCCAGTAGAGTCATCATTTTGTTGGTTGTGGATTATTCCCTTTGATCTTCAACTTGCAGATTTACACTTTGATGGATAATGTAAATGAAACTCTGAATCTATCACCACTCCAAAGTCCACAAGGAAGAGGGCCAACTGACAAGGATCAAAGGATCCTTCTACTCTTTGAGCTTCAATGCTCAGGCAGGTGTACCCTTGACTCACTTCTTCAAAGGAGTCTCAAAATGATGCACACAATGCTCAACACAAGTCTATAAAAGGTTTATCAAATGAATGTTTATGTTTGTGTGGTTGTTAACCATGACTTCAAGAGAAGGGACCGGTGCCTTATCCCAGGGATAAGAGTCACCCAACCGTATACTTCAACTAAATACCTTAAGTCAAACACAATGGAAACCAAAGTAAGTGCTTTGCCTATTACCCCTTTCCCTCAAGCACAAGGACATCAAATTCTACACCTGGCTGCAAACTCACTGAATTCACCTAAAAGGCTTTAATCCTTACTTTGTTAGAAACTCAGAGATGAATTCAAATTACTCTTTTTTTACCATACATTAACACACTTTGTGACATTAACATATATGAGCTCAAAGACAAGCAAGAAGACATACACAAGATACAAGATTGGGATTCAAGAATGTTTTCCTTAACACAATCAGGATCAGCATACAATTAGCATGACACAAAGCTAAGAAAAAGACACCAAATCAAACCTCTATCAGTGTATTACAGTCAAAAATCAGGGACCAAAAGCAACAAGATTTTAGAACCCTTGCAAAATCCAAAATTCTGTAACTTATACCACTAGCTGCCTTGGGATCCTCAAGATCGGATGCAACAAGCTTCAGACAGCTAGGGTTAAGGTCTCAACCACCCAACCTTCTGGAAATGGTCTAAAAGTTATTACAAGGGTGGGAAACACATCAAAATCAGGAAAGAAGAAACCAGAACTGATCCACAATCATGAAAAATTCTCTGCAAGTATAGGGGATCATAAAACCAGGCTCAAAAGGACACCTTGCAACATGCCTTGAGCACACAACTACCATAATACAAGCTCTGCAAATGATCCAATAGCACCCTGGACCACACCGCAAATAGAAAACCAGTCATTTCTCACCGAACAAGGTCTCTTCTGCAATCAATTCCATAAATTTTAGTACTTTCTGGCACTTGAAGTTCTCAAAAATTCAAATTTTGAATCTCAACGGCCACTATGCAATTCGCAAGCCTTAAGTTTCTTGACCGTTCGCCCTTAGTCGCGCAACTGCGCATTCACAACTCTCATCGCCACAGGAAACGGGCAATAATTTATGCCTGGTCGCATGATCGCATAGCCCAAAAATGGGCTATGCGAACATGCGACCACCCATAGACCGCAATTTCCACCGCAACCACCACCGCAAGGTGTTTGTCGCATGATCACAAGCCGTGGAAATGGCCCTTGCAATCATGCGACAAGGCCATGGGTCCCACCCGCAATGTGTCACACCACCATTCGCCCGGTCACCGCAAACACAGACCCCACATATTTGGCGAACTAGCGACCAAAGAACTTTTGCCAGTTCACAAAATGCTTTGCACCCTTCGCTAAAAATCTAGCGACTCCACGACCGCTATTCGCGCAATCGCCAAACGAACTAGTGAATCACCAAATCTTCATGCAAATGTGCGACAAGACTATATCTTATCGGCACTGCCACCTTTTTATCCAAACCACCAAACACTAGACTCCAACCGGGCCCGCCTGAAGCCACATGTCACTAAACTATTCGCTGATCCACGCCCAGTCACTAGCACAGGACCCACCTTCCATAAGCCTTTGAAAATTAACAGCTGGCATAAGATCTCATGGCTCTGACAAATCACATGAGAACTTACTCTGATTGTCAGATCTATCCTCGTCACAGACCCTTCTGACAATGGCCCCACTCCTGAGCACATCCACGTCGACCAATAAGAAACCTCCACCTGCGCAGACATGTCACACCGGGACCACACCCCTTTCCACCAACGGGCCTCAAGGACACGTGGCAAGCGGTCGCATGATCTCATAGCCAAAAATTGGGATATGCGATCATGCGACAGCCAATCACAAGCTGCCACATGTCCGCCTTCAGGACCACACCAAAGAAGCCTCACCCTTTCAGAGGATCGGATGGTTGTCGCAAAAGCGCAAAAAATAAACCTTGTGCATCTTCACCATGTGAACTTGTGGTAACCATCAATCCTGTCTAAACTGTAACCATGCTGGAAGCATGAGAAGAGACAAACCGCCAAGCACTCAGCGACTACGCGACTAACCGTTCACAAGTTCGTGAGATGTTAGCAGATAACCGCCAATCTTTCAAAGATCACACGACTAACAGTCGCCGAGTCACTAGATGTTAGATGTAACCACCCGAAGACTTGGAGAATCAGTGACAAGAAACTTTGAAGGACTGGGCTCCACCATCCATCGCACCTACGCACTAAAGCAAAGAAAATTGCCAGGCAGCTGAATAGAAACTGGGACCCGCACGGCTAGGTGGCAAGCGGTCGCATGATCGCATGTCAAAAAAGTCTAACATGCGGCCATGTGACAGCCAATCAGGAAGAGCCTAGACCCACCACCCATGTCAGACTTGCACAGTTGAGGGAACACTAGCAAATAGGGAACTAGTGCGAGGTCGAAAACACACAATGTTTTCAGTGAAAGAAGATCGAAAACACATAAAGTTTTCGACACGTCAACAGATAAGCGCACAAAGCTAGAAGACAAAGGGTCAAAAACAACATAGGTTATCAGTTAAAGATCGAAAACATCATGGATTTTTGAAAACACTGTGGGTTTTCGACATTGTGGTAGATTTTAAAGTTTATTTTTAGCAGGCCTTGAAATTTGAATAACTTTTTGGGTTTTATGATTTAGGAAATGTAGTTTGGACTGAAGCAAGGCGACAACAATAAAGAGCACGAGGTAGAACATTTAACAAAAACATTGCAGGGAACAGGCCAATTTCACAAGATTTTGCTATGACAGAAAAAGGGCCTAACATATAGGATATAGTATACATTATTATATATAATGTTCCACGGCAATGCTGTACCATTTTTTTATTTATACGCCACATTCGATAAGCTGTAATCACTTTAAAATTATATATTATAAACTGTACAATAATTAATGTATAGTGTATAATATGTAATGTTGTATTATATGTTTCGTATTGCAATGAGAAGTTGTCATATGCTGAATTTAATTCAATATTATTACTATAATATAGTATATTATATACTATTCATTCTTCAATGTATAGTATATAATATATTATATTATATAATATACTAAACTATGTTATACGATAGGAAATATTATTAATATGATATTATTTAATATGTTTTGTACTTATTATACAGTTCATATTATATAGTATTATATTAAATAATATTACGATTCAATTGAATTAACGGATTCATTATATAAAGTTATAATATGTATGTGTGTGTGTGTGTGTGTGTGTGTGTGTGTGTGTGTGTGTGTGTGTGTGTATATATATATTGTGTGTGTGTGAAAATTGTACCTGATCTGTAGACACAACACTTCAGTAAAATATTAGAGGTTAGCAAAAATCCAAATCGTGCAAAATTGAAATCTAATTTAACCAAGCAATTTACTGCCTTCTAGTAGGTGCGAGATTGATGTTCTCATATTGTAATCGAGATCAGTGACCTAGACGACACCTAAATGAAAGATTTGAATGCAATTGATTTGGATATGAATTGAATGCAATTAAGCTATTTGTTTGGATTTTCTATGCATTAAAAATGAGAAAAACTTGATATGAAATCTAATCTATATGAAATTGATCTGCTAAAATGATCTAACAATGATATGAAAAAGAATCTAAATGAATGTAAAAAAAACAAATTGATCTCACAATAGCCTTGATTCGCAATAAGCTTTGATTCTCCGAATTCCAATTCTCCAACGTGATTGTGCAAAAATATGAGATCCTTTGAGATGAGCTGAGGCTTTAATTTATAGAAATCTAGGGCTTTAGAGGTGCATGGATAAAAGCCATAAATCACTCAAATAACTCAGCTTGATTTTTGAATTATCTGATAATAAAGATAATTTAATTCACAAAAATATGCAAATCATGCAAAAACAACTTTTTAAGTCAAATTAGAGTTTAGATCATCTTTTTGAACTCCAAAAGGATGTTGAGTTCTAAAAAGTCAACACTTTGCATTGATTTTCTAATTTGGAGTTTAATTGTTTCTTTGATTGTGCACATGGATAATTATGAATTAATTAAATAAATAAAGTGATTTATGCTCAACTTAACTGATTTTTAAAAATAAATAATTGATTTATGGGTTAATCAATTATTTAATCAAACTTTTATTAAAAACTATATTATTAAATAATGACAACTTGCTTTAATTAATTAAATAAAAATTTAATCAATTATTCATAAGATATTAGATTTATTGTCAAAATTAAATAATACAATTAATAATAGATAGAATTAAATTTAATTACACAATTAAGTGGCAAGATATTAAATCTAATTAATTAAATATGAAAATATTCAATTAATCAAACTTAGGATAAATGTGATTTCTCGCCAAATAATTATTAAATTAAAGATAATTAAGATAATTAGGAATATTGCTAGGAATATTCTCTGATGCAGAATTTAAGATAATCAATTATGATTCGATCATGTTTAGATGTGCCTTAGATTAGGACTTTGATGTTGATTTCGTTTGATTTGTAGATGTAGGAGGTTTTATATATATATATATATATATATATATATATATATATATATATATATATATATATATATATATATATATATATATATATATATATATATATATATATATATAATCACATCATTTGTAATTTATCTAGATATGAAATATTAAGAGAAATTAGCTTTCAAAAGGAAATATATTATACAGTGCTATTTATTTTATGATTCAGACTACTAAAAGTTTAGTGTTCTAATTTAATTTTCTGTCATATGCAAGTGACTCCAGAATACATCTATAATGAAATGTCCATTGAAGAGAATCCAAATAAAATTGGGTTTATATTTTAGTTTAGTTCTAATCATATATTGTATTTGTCAATCACTTGTACAGAAAAATTAGATTAATATAGAGTTTCAATTTAATTCAGGCAGTCAATGATCATAACAAAATAGACTAGTTTGGGCATTTGAACCAATTTATTTCCTCACTAAGTTACTGCTACAGATTGTATTCATACTCTGGCATGTTAAATCAACTTCTAGTTTTAAAATAAATCAATGTATTCCACTAATACTTAACTCTGAGCAATTTTGTTTTATATCAACATTCCTTTTCAATGTAATGAAAAATTTAATTCTAAATCTATTTATTCATTTTTGAAATAGAGCAATACACTACATCTAGGTGAAATAGAGTACATAAAAGAAGTATAAGAGTCCTTTTTAACAATGTTTGAAACTCAAACTTTAATACAGAATTTATAGCTTTTCAATCAGGAAAAGAAAATCCTAGTAATTAGAATAACATGGAGCTTGTTTAATAGGGAATTTACATTGTAGTCCTTTTTAGTTCCTTAGAACTATTAATATAGAATTTGAAAACAACTATTTCATGTTCATGTAACAATCTGTTAAACATTGTACAAACCTAGACTTAAAATGCAAATACTAAGTGCAGGATTTTAAGTCTAATCCAAAGAAATAAGTAACATGGTCATAAATTCAAGAACTCCTCAATCTTCAATTCTGGACTGCACCTTTAAAACCAAAATTCCAGACCTGCACACATAAAACCTCTTCACATGGCCATGGAGCTCACCTCCCAGCCAAGGCCATTACATGGCCACCCCCGAGCTTGGGGAAACAAGTATAGGATAGGGTAACACACACAAGCACACATCATAGCACATAACAAGTTTCAAACACATAATTCACAATACTCCCTTCACAGGCTTAAACAAAGGATTCAAACATAGAATCCATATAATGGGTGAAGGTGGAATTATCAAATGGAGTGATGATGCTTATAGAACAACAAGTATACCAACCTTCACAAGGCCCCCTTCAACCCCAAAACATAGCTCAATTCCATGAGCAATCAACAACTCCTTATGGCCCCCAAAAAACACCTTATGACCCCCAAAACATAAGCTGGTTATCATAGATGCCCATACAACTATGCACTCAAACAAATGCAATCCCAACTCAGGCCCTTCACCCCAAGTTCTCCTACTTTCCTCCCAAGGATGAGGATTGAACTTGCACACCCATAACATGAACATTTACAAGGAAAATAACAAGACTGAAATCATAACTCAATTGAAATCAACAAAAATAACAGATTTACACAGTAAAAATAGATTACAAATTCCTTCACAAAATGCATTCTTTTCAAACATAATTCAAATAAAACAATAAGATTTGAAGACCACCAACCTCCTTCAAGGATAAGGCTGAATTGTGAGCTGAATATGAGCTTTGGTTTCAAACTAGCTTGCTGTCCCCAATCTCCTAAAACCAGGGCTACCAAGAAAACTTCTTTGATTTTTCCTCTTAACTAACTTAGGTAGACAATAATCTAGTTCCCTTTCATGTTTTTAAGTCTTTCTTCTCAAAACATACTTCTCTCTACACCCTTCCCAAGCTATTAGGTTTCTAGATTAAAACCAAAAATGACACTTGCCCCTACTATAGGTTTTGGGATGAATTTCAACATATCAAAAATGATGGAAAGCTTAGGAAAAATTTCCATTTTCGTGCATCCCTAAAATGACATAATTGGAGAGACATATAAGTGGCCTAGGAAGATGAAAATGAAAGAATTGAGTCCCCCAACCAAAGTCCTAACCTTGGGGCACTAAAATTTACATTAACCTACATCCTAGAACTCCTCAAAACCTCCTAAAATAGCCAATAAAACATGCATCCAAAAATTGAGGTTTGGTTTTCAATATTTTCTTGGTCTCATAAACCACCTACTAGCTTGGGAATGCTCAAGGTTAACAAGGAGGGCATGGGATCCAAAATCCACTCCACATGACACTTCATCACTAAGGTGTCAAATGTCACATCACAAAATGAAATACACATCACAACCTATGTGTCATGCTTTGTGTGCAAAGACATTTAAACATTACACAAGATAAAAATTATTTACAAACATACAAATTAACATTATCAACCAACCATACATATTCAGTCATCACATTCACAAAAGAAAATATGATACGACGAGGTCGCACTCTCTCTCTAGAGTCGACCTTGGCTTTTTACTGATTGCACTTTGGTCCTATCTTGTTTCCCCGAATTAAAACCATGGCCATATCCCTGCATGCTCAAACTCGATGTCAGTACATCATGGAAAATCTTACATCAATAAACATTTCAACATAAGGTGATAGCATCTAACTAAACAATATACATGTATATACATCTACATCATATAACGTTACATATTCTGCATAAGCAAGTAACACCATCTTATCCTAGAACCATGATTCCATTAATGATCATAATACCGAAAGATAACATAACAATGCTGAATATATATATCATGGACAATCACAGTATCAAATGAGCATATATATCAAAAGAGTACAACTAATACGATCATCCACAAAATCTATAGCAACTACTCATAAGTTCAAATGATAGTATGTATAACCACAATAGATCAAATGTCTATACTCAAAATATCATCCTGATGAATCAAGTGTCAAAGTGAAAGTCGAACTAGGACAGATCAGGACAGGACCTCACAATGTTTATTTCAAATTAAATTTTGTGTTCTTGTCTTATTGTTATATATTTTTATTTATTTATTTTTTAAATTAATGTCTGGTAAACTTTTTAACATGACTAGAGATTCTATCATGGCACACCCTTTGGCTCCACATGAAACAAGTTTTGACTAATGAGGCTACGAACTAACGAGGCTACAAATGGGGGACCTCATCCCAGAAGTTCACTTGTTCAAACTCGTGAGCCCAATGGCCCAACAAAGTCACAAGGTCTATGGTCCCACAATGACCTAATTGGGGTTTGAAGTGTTTAAACTACAGAACTACACATCTAAGACTCTTATTGTTATGTATTGGTTAGGGTTTTGATTTTAATTTTTTCTATGTATCTAATTCCCACACATCACCCTTGGATTGTTCAATCCTAGTAATAATTTATCATGAATTCTCATGTCTCTTGTACTTTAATGTCTATAAATGCATCTCTTCTTGATTTTATGTGTTTGTGCATTTTGCTACATCGAATTCTTTTTCCCAAATGAAAATTTTATATATTTATATACTATTTCTTAAGGTTATTTTGTAGAGAATTATTTATAATTAATACTAATGCCATTTATGACCATGAGAACACTTTTCTTTCAAATGTTTTAGATGTACCTTTTATGATGTATATTAATCAAATAGCCCTATCTTATAAAAAACAACATAGAGATGATATGATATATAATGAGATGAATATGGTCATTTTTTCCCCTTCTAATACAAACTTGTTTGCATGATGATGCCTCTTATGAAGAGACTAAGAAAAATGATATTTGTATATATAATTTAGACATGATGATGATATGCATTCTAATGATGACTCTTTTATATTGATACTACTAATTCTTTAAAAAAGTTTGCACTACTTTGTCTTATAATATTGCATGGTGATAGTTTACATATAATACCATTTTTTCTATGGATAACCAATTATTGTCTATATCGCACACTTTCATCATGTCCACCTTTACTTAAGGATCGATATTGTCGATATTATTCATATTCCTATAGGACCATGAGTTTTTGTTAGCGGTCCATCTGACTTTTCTAATTTGCATAGATATTTAGATATTGAGACTAGTTAACTGAATTACATAAGATCAAATTTATATTGGGATTAATGATTATTTCTGATGGTTAACCATGCAAATGAGATTTGTTGCAATTCAGAAAATATGATCAAATGTATACAATATTATATTTCTGTTCAAACTATTGTCCGACATTGAACAGATATTTATGATACCCAACTCTCTGACTAGGCGATAAATGACTTCTTAGTGAAAATTACATTATTGCATATCAGGAAAAATAAGTACAAAACAAAGAATTTAAAGGCTTATAGTCTAGATGAGATAGCATTTGTGGTTTTTATTATTTTTTAATAGCATTTTGTTGTCTGAGTGTGCGCATGCAATTGAGGAGTTCTAGTTGCTTTTGTTTTCCCCTCTTCATTGATACCAAAAACTGTTGATTGCTTGCAGGAAAATGCAGGAAAGTAATGGATAAGATGACGAAAAAATGAACATTAGAATAATCCAGATGAATAAGGAATTTTATCCACGTGTGGGGAGCACTGGTATATTATTTGGGTGGTGCACATTGTGTATTTTATTTGTTTTAATATGTTTTGATTTTGTTGTTTTTAGTGTTGTATTTTTTTAAGTTTATGAATCATACGTTATTCCAAAATTTTATAGATTTGAGTGTAAATTGACTATTTTCTACTTTTAAATCAGTTTTGAAAATGCTAATCTTTTTTATTGCATGTTTACGTATTAAAGAAAACTAATTCTAATCTTTTTTATTGCATGTTTACGTATTAAAGAAAACTAATTTTTAGATTACAAAATTCTTCAAGTCAATTTATCTAGAACAATTCAATTCCATAAGCAAACGTCAATTTAGCAAGCAAATTCTATCCAAGTTGATTTGACTTGTACTTTGACACATCTCAAAATGCTTACTCAATGACAAATCACTATGCACAATCTATCACAATCATATCATCACTAGAAAATAGCTAAGATTATTTATTTAAATTGTGTGCATTTAATATCATATTTAATTATCAATGTCAATCTTAACATTATATACTAGACTAAAATTTATTGGCATCGTCTATACAAGGGCCAAAATGCACCTTTATTTGCATTTATTAATTAATATAAAAATTGCAGTATAATGATTTTACGAATTTTAATTTATTTTAAAAATATAAACAAATGGTCTAATCAGGTGCATTTTGGCCCCTGCATAGCCAAAAGTAAATTTATTTATCATAGTAATTTAATGAACCTATTTGTGATATTTAAAAGGTTCCATTATCTTCCTTTTCTCTTTGGGATATATTTTTTTTCACCACACAATTATAGAGTTTCTTTCAGGATGGCCTTATAGAAGCTCCTTGTTCCATCATGTTTTAGTCCTACATAATTGACTACCTCCATAAATCTCATTTATATGTAAGAAATCAGGAATTCATTTAAGATTTTTCATCATCTAGTCCTCATATCATTCAAGAGCATTTACCATAACATATTATCACCAAATCTGGAAAATATCAACTGTAAGAGATTTAATTTATAATAGGAATATTTCATGTTAAGTAAGGTGTTGTACTACTGCATCCTAATGTCCACATATTTATTAATTAATTATATTTAGTTACTATTTTACCCTCACGTGGAAAACAAAGCCTTGTACTTTTGGTTGCATATTGGGCTATCTTATGACATGCGCAATAATCTATGACAATGTTTAGATAATTATGGTGTGCAATAGCATCTTCTGAAATTATAAGATGTTGAAATTACCTAGGATAGATTATATCATGTATAAACCAATGACTATAGGATGTTGTATTATAATCTTATGGAATATTATGATAGTTTATGATGCTTGTTATAATTAGTGTATTTGAATTAAGGAATATGATAAATTGGAATACTTGAGTTGGATGGTCAAATTTGACAAATTATGACAAAGTATAATAAAATGTAAGAGAATATTATAAACATACAAGTATATACCAATATTTGACTATGGCATTAGAGGTTGTGTGATGAGATTTTAGGTGTCATACCTCTTACATATAAGTACATAGTTTTCCATAAACGTTGAGTTTTTTCTATTTGTTCTTCTTCTATTTATTGGGTGCTTGCCGTGGAGTATGGATAATTTATTTCATAGGCATTCTTGATGACATAAAAATATGTCAAACTTATAATTTATTTCATGCAGTTATATTTTATATTAAAGTAAGTTTAACTTCAATTTATTTACATTTATTGATTTTTTTCTATTTCTTGTATAATTTCATAATTTCTTAATTTTTATTTTGTACATAAAGAAAAATTGAGATATAATCTAATATATTCAGCTGCATTGTAATATTGTCAAAAATATTAGATTTAAATAATTTTCAATTGTTTGATTTATTTACTATTTCAACTAAGCACACATCCTATTATGAAGTACTTCATAATGTAATATAATTTTGGATTATAAAGTCTTAAATTATATAAAAATAAAGTTAAGATTATGAAGTCTTAAATAATATAAAAATAAAGTTAAGATTATGAATACTAAATAATATAAAACTTATGTTACATATTTTATTTATAGTACATTAAAAAAGTCATGAACATATATCGTATTTTTAATCTCTATCAATATGTAATGAGCAACGATTGTATTAATATAGATTAATAAAAATAAGATATATATGCTACTGCATAAACCCTATTAAAAAATTAATATGATTTCAGATGAACCAACTAAATTCACATTAAATGAATTATTGAAAACAAGTGCTTCAGTATTGCAGTTCTTGACATCAAAGTATATCTGTTTTGTCCGTTAAGCTAAGATCCATGAATAAAATGATGACTCAAACAACGTAATTTAAACTCTAGATGGCACATCTGAAATCTCATTAATAAACCGACACTACTACAAACCACATAAATCTAAATTAAATGAATCATAGCCATTAATGCTTACCATTCATGCTTGTCTACCGAAGATCGACGTATAGAATGACGATGCATTAATGTTGGAATTCGGCTGATATCTTATCCCATTTGTGAAAAATGTGATTCAATGTATACTTCTCAAACTATTCTCCGACATTGAACTGATATTTATGATACCCAACTTTCAGATTGCGTGACAAATGATTTCTCAGTAAGAATTCCATGATTACATATCAGGCAGACCAGAATTTGGAGTCTTGTGGTGTTTAATATTATTTCAAGTGGGCTGGTGGGGTATATTATTGTCTGAGTCTGCACATGCAAATGAGGAATTCTACTTGCTTTTGTTCTTCCTTGCTTGATTGACGCCCAAAAAAAATTGGGTGCTTCCATGAAAATGCAGGAAAGTAATGGATAAGATGACGGAAAGGTGGATATCAGAATAACCAGATGACTCAGGAATGTTGTCCACGTGTGGAAAGCACTAGTATTATAATATGGGTGTTTGACAGTTTTGCACTACTCATGGGAGTAAAATAAGAGTAGTGATGGTATACATTTGGTCAAACTTGGACGTCTATTCTCCTTATTTTTTAACTGCTTTATTTTTTTGTTTTTTTCATAGTTCTAATAATGTGTAGAAGTTGATTGATTATGAGTGTTGAGTTTTTTCAATTTTTCAAATGTCAACAATATAGTTTTGGTGTGTAAATTGTCTATTCTTTACTTTAAATTTATTTTTATATTTTTTAAATCACAATTTAAAAATTGAATCAATGTTATTTGGCGTGCAAATTTATTTTCTATATTAAATTGATTTGGCACATGCAAATTGTCTATTTTCTACATTAAATTGATTTTGTAAAGTGAAATTGATCCTTATAATTTTAAATTCATATTTCAAAGTCAAACCCATGTTGTTTGCTTTTGATTACGTAGATTTGGTGTACAAATTGTCTATTTTCTTCATTGAATTGATTTTGTAAAGTGAAGTTGATCCTCATAATTTTTTAAATTCACATTTTAAAATTAAGCCCATGCTATCTCCTTTTAACTATCCATTACATGCCAAAATTGAGCATAGAATATCTCAAATTTTATTATATGGTAGTAACTTATAAATGAATAGTTCTTAATCATTATCATTACATAGGATCTAGGATGCATCTAGGAATCATTTCAAAACATCTTTTGCACACATCAACATAGATCATTGAGAAGTAGTGCATTGATACTTTGTAGTAACATGACATCTATAGTAAAACATGGTGGGACACATTGCACAATTTCTCGGCATGTCTTCCATCATTGTTCAAAGCCATTAGATTGATTAACCTAGGGGTTTAATGAATAGATAATTACTCTGGCTCTCAAACTTGCCAATTTAATTATTTGCCAACAATCCCAATTTCTTTATTGCACATCCAAACATCAAAGACCGCTAGTTTTGAGATCACACAAGTCAATTTATCTAGAGTAATCCAATTTCATAAACAAAGGTCAATTTAGCAAGCATTTTCTACCCAAGTTGATTTGGGTGGTCCTTTGACACATGTCAAGCACGATTTATCAAAATCACATCACTAGATCTAGAGCTTATTTTATTTATTTAAATTATGTGCTTTTATTATTATATTTGTATATCAATGTCAATATTGACTTTATATCTTAGGTTAATTTAAAAAATTTAACTTACACATGATATTTAGAAGGGTCCCTTATTTTTTGTTTTTATTTTTGATGAGCTTGATTGGACTTATAAACTTTAGAATGTTTATTCAAATTAAATTTTGTGTTCTTGTGTTTTTGTTATATATTTTTATTTATTTATTTTTAAAATTAATGTCTAGTAAAATTTTTGACATGACTAGAGATGCTAGCATGACACACCCTCTGGCTCCATGTGAAACACATTTTGACGTAGAGCTACAGACTAATGAGGCCAAAAATGGGGGACCTCATCCTGAAAGTTCACTTGTTCAAACCCGTGAGCGCAATGGCAAAACAAGGCACAAGGTCTATGACCACAATGACCAAATAGGGGTTTGAAGTGTTTAAACCATAGAACTACACATCTGAAGACTCTTATTGTTCTATATTGGTTAGGGTTTGGATTTTAATTTTTTCTATCTATCTGATTCCCACACACCACCCTTGGATTGTGCACTCCTGCTAATAATTTATCATGAGTTCTCATGTCTCTTGTACTTTAATGTCTACCAATGCATCTCTTCTTTATTTTTATGCATTTGTGCATTTTGCTACATCGAATCCATTTTTCCAAATGAGGTTTTCATATATTGATATCCTATTTCTTAGGGTTATTTTGTAGAGAATTATTTATGATTAATAGTAATGCCATTATGAGCATGAAGAACACTTTTATTTCAAATATTTTAGATGTACCTTTTATTGTGTATGTTAATGAAATAGCCCTATCTTATAGAAAGCAACATAGGGATGATATGATATATAATGAGATGAATATGGTCATTTTTTCCCTTTCTAATACAAACTTGTTTGCATGATGATGCATCTTACGAAGAGCCTACAAATAATGATATTTTTATATATACTTTAAACATAATGATGGTATGCATTCTAATGATAACTCTTTTATATTGATACTAATTCTTTAGATAAATTTACACTACTTTATCTTATAATATTGCATGGTGATAGTTTACATTATGATACCATATTTTATATGGATAACCAATACATGTCTATATTGCCATCTTTCATCCATGTCCACCTTTACTTAAAGATCTATATATTGTTGATATTAGTCATATTCTATAGGACCAAGAGTTTTTGTTAGTGGTTCATCTGACATTTCTAGTTTGCATAAATATTTCGATTTTGAGACTAGTTAGCTGAATTACATAAGATCAAATTTATATTGAGATTAATGAATATTTCTGATAGTTGACTGGATGTAAATGAGAATTGTTGCAATTCAGAAAATGTGATCAAATGTATACAATATATTTTTTAAACTATTCTCCCACATTGAACAGATATTTATGATACCCAACTCTCTGACTGGGCGATAAATGACTTCTTAGTGAGCATTACATGCTCGCATAGCAAGAAAAACAAGTATAAAACAAAGAATTTAAAGTCTTATAGTCTAGATGAGATAGCACTTGTGGTTATTATTATTTTTTAATAGCATTTTGCTGTCTGAGTGTGCGCATGCAATTGAGGAATTCTAGTTGCTTTTGTTTTTCCCTGCTTGGTTGATACCAAAAACTGTTGATTGCTCGCAGGAAAATGAAGGAAAGTAATGGATAAGATGACGGAAAAGTGGACATTAGAATAATCCACATGAATCAGGAGTTTTCTCCACGTGTTGGAAGCACTAGTATATTATATGGGTGGTCTACATTTGGTCAAAATTGCACTTTGTGTATTTTATTTGTTTTAGATATGTTTTGATTTTGCTGTTTTCAGTGTTCTTTTTTGGTGTGAAAGTGAATGAATCATGAATATTGCTTATTTCAAAATTTTATAGATTTGAGTGTAAATTGTTTATTTTCTACTCTAAATCAATTTTAACAATGCTATTATATTTTAATTGCATGTCTAAGTATCAAAGAAAATTAATTTTTAGATTAAGAAATACTGCATGTCAATTTATTTATCTAAAGCAATTCAATTCCATAAACAAAGGTCAATTGAGAAAGCAATTTCTATCCAAGTTGATCTGACTTGCACTTTGACACATCTCAAAATCCTTAATGACAAACCATTATGCATAATCTATCACAATCACATCATCACTAGATCTAGAGCTAAGCTTATTTATTGAAATTTTGTGCATTTAATATCATATTTATTCATCAATGTCGACCTCAACATTATATACTAGACTAAAATTTACTTATCATAACTTAATCTAATGAGCCTACTTGTGATATTTAAAAGGGTTCATTTTTTTTTTTTTCTCTTTAGGATATAAATGTTTTTACAAGACAACTATAGAGTTTCATTTAGGATGGCCTTTTATAAGCTCCTTGTTCCATCATGTTTTAGTCCTAAATAATTGACTACTTGAAATCCCATTTATATGTAAGAAATCAAGAATTCATTTAAGATTTTTCATCATCTAGCCCTCATATCATTCAAGAGCATTTAGCAAATTACATATTATCACCAAATTTAGAAAATATCACACTAGAAGAGATTTAATTTATAATATAGAAATATTTCATGTTGAGTAAGGTGTGTACTATTACATCATAATGTTTATATATAAATATTAATTAATTATATTCAATTACTATTTTACCCTCACATGGGAAACAAGGCCTTGTTGCATATTGGGTTATTGCATGGCATGTGTAATCATCTATGACAATGTTTAGATAATTATGGTGTGCAATAGCATCTTCTGGAATTATAAGATGTTGAAATTACTTAGGATAGATTATATCGTGTATAAAACTATGATTATAGGACATTGCATTATATTCTTATCGAAAATTATGATAGTTTACGATGCTTACATAATAATTAGTATATTTGAATTAAAGAATATGATAAATTGGAAAACTTGAGTTGGATGCTCAAATTTTATAAATTATGACAAAGTATAATAAAATGTAAGAGATTATTATAAACATACTTGTATACCAATATCTGACCATTCCATTCTTTCTAGTGTCTGCGATCTTCTTTTTTAGCAATTGCAGCTGAAAGTGAAATTTTGGGCCAAGATACCAAAACTTTTTATGCCAAAACTGGTTGTTCAGTTTGTTGAACTTGTAATTAACTATCAATTTAGTTAGAGACCTTTGTAGTTTTTATAAGTGGTAGAGATATATACCTCTTCATTGAATCCATGTCTAGCTTCTAACTAATTTGTGTAATGGAAATGCTAATTAAATCATCTGTATAGGTAAATTTTAAAATAGATTACCCCAACAAAATCAAGGAGTGGAATTTGGCCTTGGAAGATAATGTAAAACAATTCAAATGCTTCATCTATGATCGTATATTTGGCATAGATATCTATGGAGCATCTCCAACCATATCTTAAACCTATTCATTTTACTCTCCCATCTTTATAGTAAAATGATAGGTATCCCAGTTCACACTTACCTTTCTTTATGTGATATAAATGGAAAGGAAGTCCTAAGGAAGACTATCAGTGTGAATAGTCCTTTATGATTTGGGGGCATCACAATTTATCAAGTAGATTGGAGTATCTCAACTCTTCATAAAGTGTCAATTTGTATTTGCAGGTCTTGACATCACAGTTTTCCTATTTTGTCCATTAAGCCAAGATACATAAAGAATAAAACAATGTACTTTAAACTTTGACTTATTTAGGTGGCCATCTGAAATCTCATTAGTATATAGATCCTGCTAGAAAAACTAATATGATTTTAGGTAAACCACCTAAATTCACATTAAATAAATTATTGGAAACCAGTGTCCATATCCGTAGTTCTTGACATCATAATTCATATATTTTGTCCATTAACCTAAGATCCACGTATAGAATGCCATAAACAGCGTAATTTAAGCTTTGACTTATTTAAGTGGCATGTTTGAAAACCCATTAATAAACAGACCCTACTAGAAAAACCAATATAATTTTAGATGAATCGACGAAATACACATTAATGAATTATTGAAAACAAGTGTCGGTTTGTATTGTCGTTCTTGATGTTAGAGTATATATGTTTTGTCTATTTAGCTAAGATCCACGCATAGAATGACTTAAACAACGTAATTTAAACTCTAGGCGGCACATCTGAAACCTCGTTAATAGACCAACACTACTACAAAACTAATTTAATTTTAAATGAACCAGCTAAATCCACATTAAATGGATCATAGCCATTAATGCATATCATTCATGTTTGGTTACCAATGTCGGTTTCTAACCACTGAATCCACGATGCATTAGTGTTGGAATTTTGTTGATATCTTATCCCATTTGAGAACATGTGATTCAATGTATATACAACAATATACTTCTGAAACTATTCTTTGACATTGAACAGATATTTATGATACCCAACTTTCAGATTGAGTGACAAATGACTTCTCAGTAAGAATTACATGATTACATATCAGGCAGACTGGAATTTGGATATTATTTCAACCGGGCTTGTGGGGTATATTGTTGTCTGGGTCTGCACATGCAACTGAGGAATTCTAGTTGCTTTTGTTCTTCCTTGCATGATTGATGCCAAAAAAATTTGGGTGCTTGCATGAAAATGCAGGAAAGTAATGGATAAGATGACGGAAAGGTGGATCTCAGAATAACCAGATGATTCAGGAATGTTGTCCACATGTGGGAAGTTCACTAGTATATAATATGGGTGTTTGACAGTTTTGCACTACTCATGGGAGTAAAACAGGAGTATGATGGTGCGCACTTGGTCAAAATTGCCCACTGTGTATTCTCCTTATTTGTTTTTGATCTGTTGTATTTTGTTGTTTTTTAAGAGTTCTAATCATGTGTAAAAGTTGATTGATTATGAGTGTTGAGCTATTTCAATTTTTCATGAATATAATTTTGGTGTGTAAATTGTCTATTCTTTACTTTCAATTTGTCTTTATAATTTTTAATTCACATTTTAAAATTGAATCTATGTTATCTCTTTTCTATTACATAGATTTAGCATACAAATTGTCTATTTTCTATATTAAATTGATTTTGTATAGTGAAATTGATTCTTATAATTTTGAATTCACATTTTAAAGTTGAGTCCATGTCATCTCCTTTTAACTACATAGATTTGGCACATACAAATTGTCTATTTTCTACATTAAATTGATTTTGTAAAGTGAAATTCATCCTCATAGTTTTAAATTCACATTTTAATATTAAGCCTATGACATCTCCTTTTAACTATTCATTACATGCCAAAATTGAGCATAGAATATCTTAAATTTAATTATATGGTAGTTTATAAAAGAATAGTTCATAATTCAGTATCATTGCATAGGATCTAGGATGCACCTGGGAATCATTTCATAACATCTCTTGCACAAATTAACATGGATCACTGAAAGTATTGCATTGATACTTTGTAGTAACATGACATCTATAGTAACACACAGTGGAACACATTGTACAATTTCTCAACCTTTCTTCAATTGTTGTTCAAATCTATTAGATTGGTTCACCTAAAGATTTAATGAATGGAGAATTACTCTACCTCTCAAACTTCCCAAAGGTATTTGCCAACAATGCCAATTTCTTTATTGCACATTCAAACATCAAAGACCACTAGTTTTGAGATCCCAAAATCCCACAAGTCAATTTATCTAGAGTAATCCAATTTCATAAACAAAGGTCAATTTAACAAGCAATTTCTACCCAAGTTGATTTGGGTGGTCCTTTGACACATGTCAAGCATAATTTATCACAATCACATCACTAGATCTAGAGCTAAGTATTTTATTTTATTTTATTTAAATTTTATGCTTCTATTATTGTATTCATATATCAATGTTAATATTAACTTTATATCCTAGATTAATTTAAATAATTTAATTAACTTAAATATGATATTTAGAAGGGTCCCTTATTTTTGTTTTAGTTTTTGGTGAACTTTATTGGACTTACAAGCTTTAGATTTTTTTAAATGTTTATTTCAAATTAAATTTTGTGTTCTTGTCTTATTGTTATATATTTTCATTATTTATTTTTTAGATTAATGTCTAGTAAACTTTTTAACATGATTGGAGATGTTGGGATAACACACCCTTTGGCTCCGTGTGAAACACTTTTTGACCTGGAGCTACGAACTAATAAGACCACAAATGGGGGACCTCATCTTAGAAGTTCACTTGTTCAAACTTGTGATCCCAATGGACCAACAAATGCACAAGGTGTGTGAGCACAATGACCCAACAAGGGTTTGAAGTGTTTAAACCATGACACTACACATCCGAAGAAGAGGTACTAGCTAACGATGATCTTTCATTTTCTTACTAGGCTGAGAAGATGACTCTGGAGGAAGAGGAAGAAAAAGAAAAATAAGCAAAGGAGTCCAGCTACAAGAGGATATTGAGAAGGTTATTCCCCAATAAACCTCTTTGCAAACATGAGATAGAAAGGACAATGAAGAGGAGGAAGATTCAATTCCCTTGTTTGAGGAGCTTTCCTTCTTTGTTAATATGGAGGAGATGAATGGAGTCATAAAAGAGAGGATTATGATGACTTCCTAGATGATTTTGATGCCATCTTCTCATCTATTGGCTTCGAATCAGTAACTTCAGAGTTAGAAGATCAAGAGTTGCAACAATAATAGGAGGTATGTGTACCATTATAAATGTCATCAGATCCATCCTCTGTTGGCTAAACAGAGTTCAAGGAACCATTAGAACTGTCAAGGAGATGCCCTATCAGGCATCAAACTCAAGACTATAAGTCACCACTAGTCATGTTCACCTCTGAGCATGAAGATGAGAGTCATAAAGAGAAGGGATAGCTTACCAATGTGCTACAAGAAGACAACATTCAAACATGGGTGAGTTTATTTATTATCAATCTTTGGGAGGCATTCTAGCATGTTGGATGTCTATCAAGTTTCCTTTTCTGACTGGTTGTCCAGAAACATGTAAAATATCAATATCTAGTTAGGAAGGGAAGCTAGTACTTCAATAAGAATGTTAATGGATTATTTTAACATCATTTCAATGTGAATATCTATAGATAGTAGATTAGGGTTTTCTTTTTTTCCAAGAAGTGTTGTTGCACGTGATGTATTCTCCTTAAAGGAATGCATGTTGTAGTTCCTAGTTTTCCTCTAAAGTTTGTGCTCGCACAAGTTTTGAGTTTCTTCTTATTTTGAGGCGGGTCAGTTTTTCATGACTCCTTTTTCATGAATCTATGCCCAATGGATAAGAATTCTAGTACATGATCTAGAGATTTTGAGGTTCTTTCTCAGTAGGCTAAGATCCCCATTAAGTTTCTAAAAATGTAGATTTTTATCTACCTCGTCCTTTATCCAAATCATTCTAAAGGTGTCTGAAGATAGTACAAAGGTTGTGAGATTGTATGGTTGGGACAGAAAGACACCAAGATTGTGCAATTTATACCAAGTCTGAAAGCCTCTCTTCCTTCAAACACTTCATCTTCCCAAGTGTTCTCACTATAAAGAGCATCAAGCGTCAACATCATGGATTTTTTGAAGGCTAAAGGGAAGGAAAACACTTAAGTTATCCCACTGTCATACCATATATTGGCACCATGGATTTTCATATACCTTCGCATAAGGTTTCTCCCTCCAAGTTCCACCATACTGACACATGTTCAAACTATGGTCACATAATTCAAAAGTAGTTGGAACTGTATCCTTCAAGGCGAAATGTCACTTTTTTTTATGTTGATGTTGATAGCGATGAATCTCAAGGTATTTTTTATTAAAATTAAAATCCCCTCCACGTGCGAAAAGAAAGAAACCATAGCGAGTGGAGTTGGGGATTTATTCTTTCATAACAATGAAAAGGTTGCAAAAAGTATATATGGAATCCAAATTGTGCACATAGAGGAAGGATAATGATATAGAGATCAGTATGCCGAGACAACTTTAGTAACTACAATGATGTCTCTTCCACATGACACGAATGCAAGACCCTTTTCGAAAGTATTTTTGATATTTGGTTCATGGATCTCTCCTTTAAAAGGCCTACATGCACATTGTAATGAGGAGTTTAGTTAGATCTAGGATTTCTATTGTATGAGTCTTTTGTTCGATGTATAGGACACTTGGAAAATAGTTGTAGTTTCATTTTTCAAACCTTGGCCTTGTAATTTTCCACATAATCAATAGAGGAGACTTACTGGGATATGCTAAATTTTCTTTTACTGTGTGTTTCTAATATTTTGTGGATGATTTAAGTTTCTATGTCAATTCTAAATGATTGTAGCCATTATTTGTTATTTCAGGCTCTTATAATTCATCATAGACTTGAAAATTATCTGATCATGTCTGGTTACTCTTTCAATGTTTCTAATATGGGTTTTTACCATGCTATTTTATGAATTAAATTCTTTTATAGTAGTGGTTTTGGTGGGATAATAAGAACATATCCTATGAGCCCTAGTGGGTGCTTCTCACGAGAAGATATGAATGTTTTGGCCTATGTCTAGGATCTTTCCATCACTTTCTCTTTCCAAAAATGAAGATTTTGTGGCATTATATTCTCCTTTCTAGGGACTTGTGATCTTATTATTTCTAACGGGAACTCAAAGGGTTTCAAAATAAATAGCACATCTCCTTCATTTTTATTTAATTTTATTTCCCCTTTCCCATAGTACAAAGGAGTAGAGTCAACTTCTATAAAACCCTAGAGGTTTCTTTGTAAGGTGCATTCATGTCCCACACCTACAAAGCTTTCAAACTGCCCTTCTTTTAGGTGGGAGCCTAAAAAAGGGGATCAACATTATGAATCTAAGTTTGGGAAAATATATTTATGTCGATAAATAAATATAATTGAGGGATATTACATTGGTATCAGAGTTATGGATCCTGCCAACCTGAGGGATTGAAATTATTATGAGTAAAAAACCTACCCACACTTATTATCTTAGAATAAATCAATCAAATCCAAAACTAGATAACATGGGGGATCAACTTGAAACTAATACTAGAGATATGATAATGAAATTAGCCAAGTGACAATAGGAAATATAGGAAAACCTTAACAGGATGAGTACCATGATGAATCATTTCATAGCCTTCAATTTAAATTAGAACCAAAATAATGGGGGAAATAATAGAGGTCAACATGGTAGAGAAGATAATTTAGTAAACAACAATCAACCGGAAAGAACGGAGTTAGTTCACACCATTCTCTTTATGTGTAACTTTCCTCCTAGGGACAGACAACCAGAACTTGAACCTACCTTTCATAAATTACAAGATGACATCTACAATGATTGGATAATGTCAGGAGAAGACTTTCAATCTAAAATGACATTTAGAAAATATTGTGATATGAGAATGAAACATAGATTAGCCAAGGGAAAAAAATCATAACAGTGAATTGCAAAGGAAGATAGGAAAGGTGTCCATACCTTATTTTGACATATCTAGAAAAAATTCTGCTAGGGCTTGGGTTCAAAAACTAGACACATATTTTTATTTGGATCCTATGTTGGAAGATGAGGCCTTTAAGTATGTTTCATTACACTTAGATGGCATAGCTCATGAATGGTGTCATCACAAACAAATAACTTTAGGTCATAATCATGTAGACACCTATGTAGAATTCATTGAACATCTTATTGGGGTAAAAGCACAAAGCTGTGTCACATTTCAGGACAACTTATCAGCACAGCTGAATTTGAGTATTTCTAACTAAAATTATTTTTTGTCAAACATATGGTCTAGCTAGATTTATTCTAGCTAAGTTAGATAAGTTCTTCACCTTTTCCAATTGGAAATATCTATTAAATGCATGTTTTATAACAATTACTAAAGAAATAAAATTATTTCAGAAAAGCGACGTTTCAATAACTCTTACTCTTTTTAATGATATTTTTTTACAAATATAAAAATACCCTTTTTTAGAGCACAGAGTCAAGATTATCATCATATAATTTTTATAGTATTTTAATTAGATCTAATATATTATAATTTCAAAATACTACAAGTAGGTATTTTAACATTCGAGAACAAGATGCTTCAAAAATAGAAAAAAATAGTAAAGCTTATCAAAAAAATTGAAAATTTATATTTAACACTAGAGGAGAGAGTTATCTTCAAGAGTGTGTAATTTATTTCCTGAATGGTGTAGATTTGATAGGGGAAATTTGACGCGAGATGAAAACTGTCGATTTCAGGTATGTTCGACTTTGAGTAGTTATAACAGAGAAAATATACATTGAAAACTAATTTTTCTTCTTTTCTGCACTAGCTATACATTTTATCTATGACATATTTTGAAATCAAAGGAAAAAGAGATTATTTGCATATACTTTTTTGGTACGGACAAGGCCCTAGTTTTTCAGCATTTTTCAGCAAGTAAAAAATGGACTTAAAAAATTTAAAAACTATGTGAATTCTTGTTCAAAAAAAATTAAAAAAATTATAGCCATAAACTTCATCCACTTTTACACGTTTCATCAATTTACATCATCTCCAAATTTTAAACATAAATGCCATTTTATGTCATTAAAGTTAAAATTTTTGTGTTGTTGACCTTTTCCTTTATAAAAGTGTGACACAGCTTTGTACTTTTACCCATTGATAGATTTGATACAAAAGATATTGAGCTACATCTCAAGTAATTTACAGAACTCAAACAATGAGGAAAAGTTGATCAATATATAGCTGAATTTGAGAGATTGGTTATGTTAGTAATTGAAATTTTAGAAAGGCATAAAGTAGTAGTATTCATTGATGTTTTAGCAGATACTTTAAAAGGATGGGTAAAATCATTAAACCCATATTCTTTACAAAATGCAATAAAAAGAGATTGAGAATTAGAACCTACATCAAAAGGAAAAAATTGATACAAGGCCCCCCCACCAAAACAAGACAAAGATAACCAACCATTTTTCAAAACAATGCCTCCCAACAACAAGATAGACAATGATGAACACAATGAGCTTAGAAGGAGAAAACTATGCTTTAACTATAGGGAATCATGGGAACCAGGTCACAGGTGCATGGTAAAAGGGAAAATACATTATATTGAGGTGATCTCTAATAGTGAAGAAGAGGAAAACACATAACTTCTTTAGAATAATGATGAAAAAAGTGTAGGCAAAGAATAGGAGTGGGACACAAACCATGGAGGAGGAATAATAGCATCCATGTTTGGTACTACACATTATAATGTATTTCATCTACAAGGTGTGTTATGGGGAAAAAAAAATATTATTATGTTGGATAGTGGCTCGACTCCTAATTTTATAAATGTTTCTTTGGTTTCTAAATGTGGTTTACAAATAGGTAAACATGAGGGATTTGATGTTAGAGTAGCAGGTAACACTAATTTATCTTGTACACACAAAATTCCTCAATTGAGTATTACTCTTGGAAATTATACTATGATAGATGATTTTTATGTAGTTGATTTGGTTGATACATGTGTTATTTTAGGAATACGATGGATTGAATCTCTAGGTAATTATTCATGGATTTTTAAAACACTATAATTTTCCTTCAAGATAGATGGGAAAGATGTATTTCTCATAGGTATGTCCAATGGCGGTCTCAGGATTGTATCTACAAAAAGGATGGAAGCAATTTTTAGAAATGGGGATGTTGCATGGTTAGCACAATGTTTGGTATCTTCTAAGGTAACAATTTTTTAATCTAGATACTTTTATGATGATTTATTAAAACATTTGGACAAGCACAGTGTGGTTTTCAATGATATACCCATAGGAAGACCGCTTGATAGAGGTTTTGAGCACACTATTGAACTTGAAGATAGTTTAAAACCTATCATTACAACTTCGTATAGGCATCTCGATAAATTCCAAGATGAAATAGAGAAATCCATTAAGGAATTGTTGGACATGGGACACATCGGACCAAGCTCAAGTCCATTTGCATCATCAGTGATGCTATTGAAAAAGAAAGATGAAACTCTCCGAATGTGTATCTAATACCATGCCCTTGATAAAAAATACTATTAAAAATATGTACCTGATTCCCCAAATCAACGAATTGTTAGATGAATTGCATGGTACTATTTATTTTTCAAAAATAGATTTGAGATCAAGATATCATCATATTAGATTGCAGGAGCAAGATGTTCATAAAATAGATTTTCATTGTCATTATGGTAATTATAAATTATTAATCATGCCTTTTGGTTTAAATAATGCTCCAACCACATTTCAGTCATGTATGAACCATATTTTCAATAAATGGATAAGGAAATATCTGCTTGTTTCCTTTGATGATATTCTTATTTATAGTAAAACTTGGGAAGATCATTTGAAACACCTTGATGAAGTTTTGGGAATTATGGAGACTCAATTACTTTATTCAAAAGCTTCCAAATGATAATTTGGAATGACATAAATTTTGTATCTAGGACATACTTTCAGTGCTAAGGATGTATAGGTTCATCAAGAGAAGATACAAGCCATTTTAGATTGGCCACCACCATGGAACCTTACATAGTTAAGAGGATTCTTTGGTTTATAGATATATTACAAAATAAAATTTAGAGGATTCTCACAACTTGGATCTTTTTTAACTTATCTTACTAAAAAAGGGGCTTGTAGATGGCTTCTAGAGGCACAACAAGTATATGATAAGTTAAAGAAAGTTATAAGTTCTTGCCCTGTACTTACACTTCTATATTTTAGCCATCCATTTGTTTTGGAATGCAATGCATGAAGTGATGGAATAGGGGTATTTTTAAAGTATAAAAAACACCCCATTGCATATAAAAGCAATAAATTATGGGATAATTATAAATTATATCCAATTTATGATAAGGAAATGCTTGTAATTATGCACACTCTGGCTAAATTTGGGTAGTATTTAGTTGGGGGAAATTTTGTAGTTTGAACTCATCACAACAGTTTGAAATATTTCTTTGGATAGAAGGATTTGAATGATCACTAGTAGAAATGAATCAACAAGATCCAAGCATATGGCTTCAAGATTGAATACGTATAAGGTAAAAATAATGTAGTGGTTGATGCATTATCCAGAAGACCAGAAATAAATTCTTTATCACTAGTAGCAGTTGATTGGAAATCTATTTTATTAGTTGAATATCCTAAGAACTCAATCACTTGTGATTTAATGGATGGACACATACAGGATGACAAATATAAAGTGATAGATGACATTATTTACTATAAAGACTAAATCTACCTAGTACCAAGTTCTAAGCTTAAGGAGAAAATTTTACAATCATCTCATGATATTCCCTTTGCATGGAATCCGGTCTACTTCAAAACCTATCATCAAATCATGGAAATATTTTGTTGGAAAGGACTGAAGGATGATGTTCTACATTATATTAGGGAATGCATTAATTTTCAATAGAATAAGTCAGAACATACTTATCCAGTAGGTTATTGCAGTCATTTCCTATCCCTGAACAAAAATGGGATAGTCTATTGATGGATTTTATCACTAGCCTACCCAAATCTCAAAGTAAAGACCGCATCTTTTTTGTAGTACATAGATTAACCAAATTTTCATATTTTTATGCTATCACTACATAATATAAAGCAATACAGATTGCAAAATTATTTTTAAGGAGGTATTTTGTCTTCCCATTTTACCAAAGAATATAATCAATGATAGGGAGATCATGTTTGTAATTTTCCATCCAAGGAACCCATAAGGAATCAGGTCTTTTTGTCCTAAAATTACAACTAACAAAAAAAAAATTCTAACATTATAATATTTCATTATTGCATTCACAAGTATATTCCTTAAGGTTACCTTATTGATTTCATTTACTGATATATAAGCATTGCATTTCATTACTATTCAAATTGAATTCCATTTCCTTTTCCTTTACTTCACATTTCAGAATATAAGAGAAAGGTAAGAGAGTGATAATTCATTCACAACTATAACTCTACTTCCTATTTCATTTTCATTTCTTTTTCCTACACATTGAATAACTATCCTTTCCAATTTCAAATAAACCTTTACATTTTGACATTTCTTTTCATTCCACATAGGAGAGATAAGGTAAAGATACAATATTACATTTTAAGTTACAACTTTTGAATCTCAAATAACATCCCTTGAGAGAACCCCTAAAACTATCCCTCCCTGATTACATTGCTTTATTCTTTCAAATTCTAATAATGAATACGATTACAATAATAATTACATGAATGGCCCAAAGGCTTACAAAGAGTACTTTACATCTTTCTTTTCTGTAATACATGATACACATAGGAAATATTTATCACTGCATGGAATCTGAAACACATCCAAGACATGAACCATGAATAGTACCCTGAAAGATATTTTCCACCCAACCATGTGAAACTATGAAGTTCCACGCCCCATGCTAGGAGATAGAACCAAGATAATCACAAGGCATAAAGAAACCTAAGGCTTTAAAAATCAATAACTTGAAAACCAAAAGAAAATACATAACAAGATATCACTTTACTATACACAAAGGTTAGGTTCCTAGCATACCATCTAGGTGAGTGTCATCACATATCCTACATATTAGGATCCTCCCTGGAAACCATGTAACCCAGGTCCCCCCTTTTTGAATAGGGATCCACCTTGGTAGTTACCTATGGTCCCGGTACTCCAACGGGAATATGTGGACTTAATTATCTATCTTTCATTATCTTTTGAAAACCCCCCTTTCCCAAGTTCATTATTAGGTTATCACTTTTTACCAATTCACCCATAGGATCATCTAGAAACCACTTTGGGTTCCAAAACCTATGGTGATCCACTCACCTAGGGTACCTAGTCCCCTACCCACACACACAAGCCATGAAACCATAAAGTACTTCAAAAGATTCATCTTGCAGGTCTAGAGAACCCCTTATGCACTCAGGCCACTAGAACGAGTCCTAGCCTCATAATATGAACACAAGCATAAGCCAAGTACTGAAATAAAATAAGTAACATCTTATAATGCCACAAAAACCATATATGTACATACATAAGTGATACATGTTGCAGCCCACAGATGAGAAATAAGCTATGGAGGTCACAAGCCCCAAATATGCAAAATTTGAGCCCCTAAGACCCTCTAAAACCCCAAATGTCATTGTATAGTAACCCATATGAAAATTCAGGTACTCCCACATGTAAATTGACCAAATTTCATATGGGTACTAGTAAAAACTTGTACGACATTCTAGGATTCTCATACGAGACTGTACCCAAAACTTCCTAAAATTGCTTGAAATTGACATTTTTGGGTGTGGAGAGTGCCTAGGAAATATTCCCTGAGGTCTACCTAATTCATGTACCTTAGTACCACTTCTATAACATATCCTCAACACAACCTAACTCTTAGAACAATATAATCAAATAAAAACATCAAATTGATAGTGAAAGCCTGCAAAAGCAAGGAAGGGGAAAAACTGACTGAATCCTTCCCTAAACCATCCTAAACTTTCCTAAACCTTCCTAAAATTCCCTAAACCATTCAATAAAAATCAAATAAATCAATATAAAGTATCACAATAAATCATAGAACTTCCAAGAAGAGTTTACAAGAAACTATTGTATAAACATTCGAATAAACTTCCTGGAAATATACCTTACAAAATATGAAAATAAATAGAAAAATATATTTCCTATCAATCAATAGTTTATTCAAACTATGCCAATCAATATATATATCAAACACATACACAAACACACAAGGAAGAAAAGAGATTCATCCCGGTTCTAGACCCTACCTGGAGTCCTGCGAAGAATCCTCTTAAGGGCTAGAGCACACCTCTGCAATCCCTCCAAGTTTTGGGAAATGGTGAGATGGTAGCCTCCTAGGTAGATTTCCTTTCAGTAACCAATCCTCCCTCCTTCCTTAAACAAACCCCACACTTTCCCTCACAAACTAGAGAAGAATTTCAAGCCCACAGAAAACCTCAAAATGATTTCTGGATCAAAACTTGCAAAAAAAATCCCCAAATATCTCCTCCAACATCTAATCTCTCGAACTCTCCCAAAACCAAATAATTCAACCTCCAACTATATGGTTGGTGGAGTTTCTTTACGGGAAGAAACATCTCCAACTTCCATAGTTGGTTGAAAATTAAACCAAAAACTTCCTGTAACAACTATTAAAGCCTTTTTAATAATTTTAATTAAAATATCCTCTTAAAAACACTATAACAAACAAAATAGACACAAATATCTCAAGTAAAACACATAGCACAATTGGATTCAAACTAGCCTAACTTCTAGGAGGTCCCAAGTTCAAATCTCCTAGATAGCTAGTTTTACCAAAGAGATTCCTTTATTATTTTCTTATTATTATTTTTACTTTTATTCAATATACTTTATTTAAGCATTAAAATACCATTTACACAAGTAATTAAAAACACATTAATAATATTATTTATATATGCATGGGTATATGCGTGTGCACCCACATATACACATACCTATCTAACATACATTCAATTTTAATACATATATAAAATAGATAAATATATATACACCTACAAGAAATCAATCCAAGATCAAAACAAAACACAAATCTCAAAACAACATCAAAACACTGCATTCAAATTCCCCAACTAGGGCAACCTCCTAATAGAAATATAAGTTCACGGGTTCCCTTGAGAGTAGCTTAGTAAAATCTCCACACAACAATAGTTTGAGGATTTTGAAGGCACGCTCAGACCTATGTAACTAGGTGGAGTCGATGCATGGTGCATTCATCCTACATCACCAACCGACATGTCTACAGATACATATATGAATAGATAGTGGCAAACAAGGAGGGAGAGTGCGACATCATGTGGATATCTTGTAGGAGTAACTACGACTGCCTCTCCTCATCCTACACTCACATCAAATAGTGTAATCATCCAACATAATGGGGTTAGTAGGGTTAGATCCATCATAAACATAATAATAATAATATAAATCAAGTATGAAACATTTCATAGATAACTCATTTCTAAACATTCATCATTTAATGCCAAATCATTTAATATCTCCATAATAAATTCTATTAACCAAATATATAGATATGCTCAAATGTCTAATCATAAAATGATAACTAAGTAATAATCATAGTCCACACATATAATCCAAATAACCAAGTAATAGTCTTGTCGGTCTAGAATATGCAAATACTAGGGTGGGCATTACAATGTTTCTTAGCATTTTTTGGGAAGAGTTGTTCACATTGATAGAAATAGAGTTGAATCCTAGCACTAGTTACCATCCTCAAATGGATGGTTACATAGAAATAATTAATAAATGGGTTGAAGGGTATCTCCGCAATTATGTAGTCAGACATCAAAAAGCATGGGTCAAATGGCTTCATTTGGATGAATATCATTATAATACCATGTATCATATGTCAATTAGAATGACACCCTTCTGAGCACTAAATGGTTATGATGCTTTGATGAAGGAGCGTCTTAGGTCTTTGAGAAATCTTACATCAACCAAAAATATTTCTTGTTTTTCTATTCCTGTAGGTTGTTTGTGTTGTCTCCATTGTAGTTGTTGGTTTCTTGTTATGCAAAGTTAATGCAATGATGTGGACCTATTTTTGAACCTTCTCCTAAGAGCACAAATTTTAATTCATCTGGAGTTAAGAGTTATCGATGTTTTCCTCGGGTATTGACTTTCGAGCCAGTTTCACATGAAATGTGGAAGCTCTTTGCCTTGCGCGGTTTTGTTTGAGGAAATAGGACCTTGAAAAGTTGGGGATTTGTTCTTGGATCACTGGCGGACCTAAATGTTACTTTGCGTCATGTTGTGCTCATTCTTTCAGTAGTTTTAGTTTTCTCTTCCTAGGTAGACCTATAATGTAATTAAATGGCTGACTAACCAACTTGTGGCTTAGCTGGCTATATAAGAAGATTAGGTTGGTTTAGTAGAAGGAGATGGTGGTAGTAGAAGATTAGTATAAGTATAAAATAATTTAATATGAGAGCGGAGACTCTAAATTCATAATTCTCTTTGTATAAGGCTGAAACTTGGAAGGCCTCATAGTCAGGCATGTTGAAGGATCTATAATAATTGTACCAGTGTGGTTGCTAGTTGCCTTGCCTTATTTTATGTTGTGTTTTCATTGTTTCATGTGAATTATATATTTCTTCCATGTGTAACTCTGAGGAGGGCTTGTTTGTTGGTTCAAGTTGAATCAAATCTGCTTGAGTTTACCCTGCCCCTGCATCAAGTGGTATCAGAGTGAAGTTATTTCTTTTGGATTGGATCATAAAAACCTTATTGTATTATTTGTAGGGTGGGGGATCTGAGGTATGACCTATAACTTTTTGAAGGTTATGATCTTGTTAGAACCTAATTTAAAGATGGTTCATGGTAGAGGAAATGATAATTCTATCATGGATATGTTGAGGCAGATTACAACTAGGCTTGAAGCTGTAGAGACATCCCAAAGAAGAGGTGCACATCTTGAAGTTGTTAGTGATGAAGAAGAGGTAGCACCTAATCCTAAACCTGAAGTTCAGTAGGATGAGGAAATACTTTTGAGATTTTTTTCTAAGGCTAACTCTAGACCTACGGTTGAAGCTACTTGCTATGATGGAAGACTTGAGACCGATGCACTTTTAAATTGGATCTCTGAGATGGATAAATACTTTGAGTATGAAGGTACTCCTAATAATAAGAAGGTTAAGATAGTAGTCACATGTTGGATATTTCTAATGCATGGGTGGTGATTGAGACATTTAATATGTTTAATCACTACGTTACTGAATGGGCACTCACTGTTGTCATTTGTGTTTTGTCACTGATGTCAACATATGCTTCTATGAAGAAACCAGGCTGCTAATCACAATGTACAAAAAGTGTATGGATGTTTCAAATGCTACAAATTTAGATGAGAGCTCAAATGGATGTTGTGATCTTATATCTAAGATCACATCATTAATGAATGCATATTAAGGAAGATATAGTTATTTTGGTAAAGACTGGTCACTGGACTGTGACAGTGAGAATTGACAAAGTTAGTCTCTGAGTTTCTAGTATAGATTTCAAAAGGATTGGATTCAAGGTATGTGATCTTGAAGGATGATGGAAGAGGTACTAATGGATGTTCATTGGTCAGTGCAAGGTATCAAATGATTAGTGACATCATATGTGGCGTGTGCTCTAGCGATGGCTTATTATGAAGCTGGCTCAGGGAATGGAGGTGTGTTTTGTTTGGCAAGCACAATTCAAGGATGTTGGTCCTTAATTGTTGTAATGTAATCATTGTAAACATGTTTTTGATACCATGTGTATCTTAGCAAGGGCTTATGTAATTGTTTTTAATTAGGAAATCCTTACGGGCTGACCTATTCTTGGTAAAATCTAATAAGGTATAAATAAAAGGTCTTTTCTTTGGAAGAGACATGGATGGGATAAGCATGACATAAGGAGGTTGCGAACTTGTGTCTATTGCACATAGAGCAGAGGATTATTGGTGGACTTCATTGGAACTAATCAAGCAAAGACAGTTGCTGGAAAATAGTTCAAAAGATTGTGTATTTCTTTATATACACTTGTTGTGAACTAGTGAGTTCAGAAGGTGGACTTAACCTTCTTTAGGAAGTGAGCCCTCTTTGTTCTTGACTCCTAACAAGGTCTATCCTCTAACAAGGACTATGTACTATAATGTTTCAATAAGCTCCTAATAGGGCTATATCTTCTAACAAGGATTACTATACTCTCAGTACATCATTAGTGGGTGCTAATTCGCACCAGGGTTTTTACGTTTAACAAGGTTTCCCCGTAACCAAAATATTGTGTTATTGTGTTGACATTCATTGTGTTCATTGAATCTGATATTGATAAGCTTAAAGTTGAAAGTTGAATATTCTTTCATACAACTGATTCAGCCCCCCCCCCCCCCTCTCAGTTGTATTATGGACTGTTAATCCTAACATCACAAAGTTGAAAGTTCATGCATCTCTTTGGTGGGATCATTTACAAACTGAG
Organism: Chamaecyparis obtusa; assembly: GCA_027943335.1. Lineage (NCBI taxonomy): Eukaryota > Viridiplantae > Streptophyta > Pinopsida > Cupressales > Cupressaceae > Chamaecyparis > Chamaecyparis obtusa. The sequence continues at coordinate 832,069 of BSBK01004407.1, read as the reverse complement.
AGACAAAAAAGAGGAAAAGAAAAGATCAAGACATGGATGAAAATGCTTGGAAAGATGAATAAGAATTTTCTTCCAGCTGACTACCAAGTTAGTTTGATGAGAAAAATGCAAAATATGAGACAAAGGGACATGAGTGTGAAAGAATATATTGAGGAATTTTACAAATTGGATATCAGATCTTGACATGTGGATGATGAAGTTGAGAAGGTGGCTAGATACCTGAATGGCCTGAGGACATTGATTCAAGATGAGATCAACTATGTTAAAATAGATAGTGTGGAAGAAGCATACCAATTTTCTTTGAAGGTAGAAGAGAGATTGACAAAAAGACATGATCAAAGACAAAGAGCAAGAGGTGGCAGATCTCAGAGAAGTAGAGGCAAAACTTATGGAGAAAGTAGGAGATCTGAAAATGTAGTACAAGATAAAGGATGGAAAGATAAACCTACTAGTAGAAGAGGTAATTACTCTAGAGGTATCTATACTGGTTACTCTAAGAATAACAATAGTGGGAAAAGAGATGAGAAATATTGGTTTAAAGGTACTTGTTACAAATGTGGTGAAGAAGGACATAAAGCCTTTGAATGTACTAACTCTGGAAAGAAGACTTGATGGAGTGGCATCCTGGCTACTTGTTTAGTTCCTTATGATTTTCTGGCACTTGGTGAAGGAGGTGGATGAGCTTGGTAAAGACAAGCTTTTTACTCGGTTATTTGGTGATAGTTATCAGTTGGAGTCAATTTGGCTACATCAATGGAGATCAGTGGTCATGGTAGTGGTTCTCAATTGGAAGTACCGATGGAGTTCGGTGGATGGTGGTCACTTGGTGACTTGGTGTTTTTGTTTCTCGGTGCTCAGTTACCGACTAGGTCTCGGTGTTTATTACTGGTGCTCAGTATTCTTTCTGACCGACTTGTTTTTTTGGATGAATTGGCTTGGCCGACTGGTGCATTTAATTTGGGTTGCATTCCTCAATTTATGGATTGAATGTTGGATGTGTGGGGACCTAGATCTAGTGTGATGCATTATCCTATGTGGATCTAGATGTCGACATGGATAATTAATTATTGTAAGACTATGTGAGAGTCAACTATTGTTGCATTTAATATTTGTTTGTCTCTAGAAGCCAACTGGGTTCTAGGATTTATTTGTTTTTCTTATGGCTGTGTAGTATTTAAGGAGTGTTTTGGGTAGGTTTTTAGGAGGCAGGTAGTAAGAGGTAGTAGATTAGTGATCATTCTAGAGTACCAGCGATCGATCTATGAAGTGTAGCAGAGTTAGTAGCTTGTGAGCTTAGGAACAAGAAGATTTCTTGTTGGCTTGTGAGCACAAGTTTAGATAGTTCTTGGAGTACCTACCAGTGTCCTGTTGTGTTACAGACCTAGCCTAGCTGAGAGGTGTGTTGGATCCTATGTGATCTTGTTGAACTATTATAATATTTGATGTATTTGGCCATAATCAAGAATGCCTTACATCTTGGCATGTTGCTTTTAAGTTTGGTTACTGATGAATAAAGAAGATTTTGATTCTATATTTTTGTTGTGTTGTGTTATTCTACGTTATTGGTATTTGGCTGCAAGTTTGGATAGTCCTTTTTTGGATCCTCTAAGCTTTACTACATAAAGTGGTATCAAAGCGAGTTAATCTTATTGGGAGAATTGTTAGCAAAGAGATTGTGTTACTGAACTTGTGAAATCATGGCCTAGTTGTTCATGCGAGGTGGCAAGTTGTGATCTGACTTGCATACAAATTGGAGGTTGTCACAAGGTGGTCAATATAGGGTTTGTTGCAGAGGTTTTTCAAAGATCTTGAAGGATGGCTCCAAGAAGATTGGACCCTAGTGTTAGGAATGGGAACACTAAGAGGGGGGCATGAATCAATGTTCACTGTATATTTATCTTTTTCACTTAATCTTTAAACTAAACATAAATGCTTAAGTACTAAAATGAACATCCACATAAACATGAAATCAACACATAAAAACAATATGGTTATAGGGAAACCCAAATAGGTAAAAACCCTGGTGGGAATTGACACCCACTAATATTCTGTACTAGTGTTTAGTGATCCTTGTTAGAAGATCCTTAACCCTATTAGGAGTTGCTTTACAATGTATTAAGTACAGTAGACCTTGTTAAAGGTCAGACCCTATTAGGAGTCTTTTACAATAGTCCTTGTTAGGGGAGTGGACACACTATCCTAGAGCTCACTGCTCAAGTGGTGAAGGCTACAACCTTCTGATCTTAGATACACACTATATCTGTTGGATGAACTGTCACTATGACACTGCTTGTCAGATCAATTCCTTTGATGCACTAATTCTTTGACCTCTTGTAAAGATCTAATACATCTTATAGAATCTTCGCACACTTTTTCTCTACTTCTCACAACTCTCTATCAACTTCCATATGAAATATAATGGGTGCATCTCATATTTATATGCGCATACAAAATAAACAACTAGGTCGGCCCTTAAACCTATTACATACAATGCTTCCAAATGAATTGGCTTAAGTGTGTTTACAATCAAACATATATACATGTTGGAAACCTAATTATAATAGGCACATAGTCTTTACATCATCAGAATATAGCCGCAACACAAAATGATAACAGTTGGCTGCTTACTCTGTTCTTCACTGGCATGCACTGGTTGTGCAACTTCAACTGCTTGTATCTTTCTCATACTTGCATATCTGATCATGCACTCATAGAATAAGCATGAATATATTCTAACTAACTTAAATTCTAGGGTGCACACCATAACTCAGTCGTACACATGTGCCCTAATGCTCTGAGCTATAGGAACTTTGTACACTGTCCAGTCTTCAACACTTAATCAATTTATGATCTTCTCATCAAGTGCACTAACTCCAAAATATTATATGACTTTGTTACCATAAATGACAAAACTATATTAAGTCATATACATCAGTATAGCCAACTTTCCAACAATCTCCCCCTTTGTCATTGATGGCAACAAAGGAATATGGCCAAGTTGCTAACTGTCCTTAATACAAAAACTTTGTCTTCTATGCATATACTTATATCTCCCTATACATATTATGATCCATATTCTATACACAGCTCCCCCTTTGACATTAATGACAAATTTGTTTCAAAAACTTTATCTACACATACTCACTGAGGGAAGACATCTAGATATGCTATCTTTAGGTTTTGGATCTCTTTCTTCCAAAATGTGATCAAAGAGTTTACTATCTGGAGATGGTCACCTAGTGCATACTGTAGCTTCTCCATCTTCTCCAAGTCATTGCTAGGACCATGATCATATGTTACTATTGTGGAATCTATGTCCTTGATGTTTTGATTTAGTATATCTAATGAGGGTGCAAGAGCATTCATGAGCTGTGTTTGCCTTTCCCTAGTCTTTGACATTTCTTTTTCTGCCTTCTCAATCTTATCTATTTTCCCTTGGTATACATTATTACACATGTTTACATCTATGGATGTGTCTTTCACTGAACTCTTGACTTGCTCAATCATAGCTTCTACCTCTTTTATTTTCTTGAAATGGGCATCAGTAAGCTTATCCTGATCCATGCATTCTACAATGATTCTTCTTCCTTGATCTACAAATTCTTTTAAGGATACTTGACCAATCTTGAGTGAGCTTAGGTCAAGTGCAAATTTTTCCATTAATTCACTCAACCTCTTCTTTAGGTACTTTTCTTCTGCAATTAGGGATGCAAATTTTTCAAGGCTTGAGAAATTACTTTTGAAATGTGAGATGATTGTATTCACATCATCAACAGAATGTATCTTTGACACTTTCTTGTCCTCTGGCAAAAAATTGTTCAGAATGTTTACTGATTCTACCAGGAGGAGATTCCTCATCACTTGTTTTTCTTTGGCTTTTTCCATGGCTAGGACGCTGAATTTTATCAAATCTTCTTCTCTCCATGAGTCCAAACTGGATGTGTCAGGTGTCAAACTTGACAATAATGTTGTTGAGGGAGTGATGGGAGTGCTAGCCATCACTTCTTGTTTTACCTTGACTAGTTCAACTGATGGTTCATTACTCTCTTCTTCTTTTTCTATTTCTTTCTTTTCTTCTTCTTTTTCTATTTTTTCTTTTTCTTGTTCTTTCTTTTCTTCCATCTTTTCTTCTTCTTTATAATCTTTAATCAATACTTCTTCTTGATGAGTGGGAGGTGTGTTGCTGCATAAAATTTCAGCTTCATGTGTGCTCACAAAAGCTTCTTCAAACTTATCCAAATTAGTTTCAATGGCCGCCATGGCTATCTCTACATTATCAATGATAAAAGTGTTATCTTTTAGTGACTCTGTCATGGGTGCAGACTTATCTACCTCTATTTGAGTTTTTACTACAGGCGCCCAATCCTGAGGACCTATTACTAATTCATTAGTGGGTTCTGCCACCTTGACTTCCTTTGTGGGTACTTGTGCTGTGGGCACAATGGGTGGATACATGTGCCTATTCATAAAGACCTTCTCAAAGGCTTTCTTTGTTTCTTTGGCAACTAATTCATAGTTTTTATCCATTATATTCAATGTTCTTGTCTTGGTCCTGAGGTGAGGTTTCACCAGATCTAGCAGTAACTTATTCTCTTCTATCTCGCATATTGGAAGAGTTTCATCTAAGATCTTCTCTCTTATCCATAGATCTTCTTCAATTTCCTGTCTCTTTTGGAATTCTAGGATGTTCCATACCTTATCAGGGATCATAGTCTTACGTTCCAAGATTTTCTTCTTGAACTTCAGCATGTGTTTGATTATCATACTATGTATCTCAAATTTCTCTATTTCACTATATTTTTCATAAAACTTCCCTACTTGATCAATTCTTCCCTCATCAATTATTCTTGCACTTAGCACACTGAGACTAGGTTTGAAACTTACTTCAGGAGGTGCTTGGGAATTCTTTCTATTCCTTGTGACTCTTGAGGATGGATGACTAGTGTTGATCTCTTTCTTACTCTTTGGCATTGCCTTATCCTCTAGAGGAGCAGTAGGGTCAATGGTTTCCTTGGGCGCAGAGGGAGTATCATCAGTTTTATCCTTCTGTACATCAGGTTTCTCTATTTTTACCTTCTTCATCTTGGGATCTTGTGATTCTACCTTTGTTGCATCTGTGTTCTCTAATTCCAAAGCAATCTTTTGTTCTTTTTCTTTGTCTAGATCTTCTTGAGACACTCCATGTATTCTCAAGATCTCTGAGGTGACTTTAGCAACCTTTCTTTTTGTTGCTATGATGTTTAGTTTAGCATCTATCTCTCTTATATTTTCCTCACAAGTTCACCACCTTGGCTCATTAGGGTCAATTGGAGCTGAAAGCAATACTTGAGCCTATGCTTCTAAAACTTGTTCATCTACCTGATATCCAAGTGGATGAATCCACTTTGTTCTAGGTACAACTGCCTCCATGCATGTTGTATATGTTTCAACCATAAAACAAATAGTATCCTTGTATTTCTCAACAATGTTCTCTGGAATTTTGTACCTCATTTACTTCTTGGCCCTGAAGGTCTTCAACTCCAATGTTATGTAGTCTCTCAATGTACTCTCAGTGGATGCCTTGTAAGATATATGTGGCATGGTTGGAATGGACTTGTCCAAATATGAATCTGATACTTTCCCAACTATATGAAGGTACATGTAGATGATCAAAGACCCAAACCTGAATATCTTGGTCTTATCATGCTTGATTTCCTTGATGTTATCAATTAATTGTGCACACAAGATCTCACATAGATTGAATTATCCATCTTCCTTCACAAGTCTAATGGCTGCTAGAATTGTGGCCGTAGAAACACTATTCACCCTGTTGGTGTGTTGAAACCTATATCCAAGTATCATGGACATCAATTTGATGTCATCTTTCTCAATAGGCTCAATGGTCATCCCACGCCTATCACTCCTTGACTTACATATTTGCTCAACAATTTTTCTGACATCCTTGCCCACAGGAAGGATGGTGCTAGTCTTAGATAGGCATGTCATCTCATATATTAGGTCACTAGTGATTCTTACTGGCACATCACCTATCCAAAATAGGTCATCATGAATTCTTCTTAGAATTATTTTAATCCATTCTATCTCATAGAACTCATATGTCATAGCATACTCCATTATAGGGTGATCATTCCACTTCACATATTCATCCAAGAAGGTTTTGTCTAGTTTTAGCATGGTTTCCATGTGCGCCCTTAATCTATCCAATCCTACTGGTTCCTTCTTATAGTAAATGTATACCCTAATGTCTTCGACATGCATAACGCCCATAGGCATGTGGGAGAATGCTCTCTCTAAATCATCTAGGGTAGACTTAAATGGATGCTTCTTAATAACATATCTTTTCTTTTCTGCAACATCAAATAGTATGGGACTGGCCATCACTTACTTGTTTTATCACTTTCTGAATGTTCTCAAAGATAATCCGAAGACTTCTGAAATAGCATGATGAACTAGGGTTTCTGCAACTAATCAAATGTACTGCTAATCACTAATAGATCAATCTGCTAGTCTTCACAATAACTTCTAATTATCTTTCTACTATCTAATCACTCTGAATTCAAATGCAATGAGTAATCAAAAAGCTTTCTGTGAACTTAAAGTGAAAATTTTTCCATTAATGCTATCCGCGTAAACTAGGCTGTCACTTAAAAATTTCCAACTTTCATTCTACAAACAATTAGCTAGTGCGCTCTTGCACGAAGGTTTCTCTAGTTTCCAAAAGCTTAAGTCCAAAGGTGCATACTTTGAGAGTGATTATACCAACCACGCAGGGGTCTAGAGCTAAATTAGCTCCCCCTATGACCCTAAGGGCCAATCATCTAGATGTAGAGGGTGTGTCCACTATGGATGCATCCAATACATACTCATCAACCTTTTCTTTCTTTTTTTCTGACCAAATCAAGATCACATCCTCTGAAGCTTCCACAAAATTGACTTCTCCTTCAGGATCCAAAACTAGTTCTTCGAGCTTTTTAGGGCTTTCCTGACCTTACGTCCTTGATCTATAGAAATTTGAGATATGTACAACCTTGTTACAAGAGTGACAAATGACTGGAGGCCTTATATAGCTTGGCACATTCACATGAGTCACCATCTTACATTGTTTAGTTGAGTGACCATTATAGTTACATATCTAACATGTAACATTCTAAGAACTTCTTACATTTGATTGATTTTGATTTCTTTGATTATGAGTCCTATTATTTTGGCTTGTCTTGCAATTCATAGCTCTATGAAAAAATTTATTGCATGAATAACAATAACCATTGAAAGGTCTTACATCTGTACAGTTCCTTGATATGTATCCATGCTTGTTACAAGCATAACAAGTGCGGTCTATAGGCTTGCACTCATTCTTAGGTGGTTCACCATGATCTTTGGTTTGATCTTCAATATTTTTAGTATTAGTAGAGTCCTTTTGTGCATTCATTCTTGCTCGCATGTTGTCAATCTAATTTTGTGCTTCATTGTATCCAATGCAACTAGTATCTCCTTTGGCTCTTCTTGCATACAACTAAGATTCAATTAAATTAGAACTAGTGTGTAATTTATCAATGTGATTCTTAGCCTCTTTCAATTTAGATTCCAAGCTTTCCTTTTTGTTTCTTAGTTCTAAGATTTCCATGTTTGCTTTCCTCAATTCTTCATTTAGTTGAAGGTTCTCTTTGATCTGTTCATCATAGACTTCTTGATTGTTAGTCGGCTTATCATCAAACTCTTCAAGTTGTTCTTTTAAGGATTTATTTTCTTCATTCAGCTTCTTGACCATTATCCCTAGATCATTGGTAGAGAATTCTTTCAAATCTTTTCTTAGCCTTTTGATGACTAATTGAGCATCACTGAGTTTTTCCTTAGTTCTTCTGTTGCTCTTTCAGATTTGTCCAGGTCTTCAAGAGAAGCTTCCAGATTTCTTTTCAGATGTTTCATTTCTTCTTTGTCCATGATCTCCTCAAGTTGTTAAACTTCTTTGCTGAGGACCAGAGCTCTGATACCAATTGTTAGGAATGGGAACACTGAGAGGGGGGGTGAATCAGTGTTCACTATATATTTATATTTTTCATTTAATATTTAAACTAAACTTAAATGCTTAAGTACTAAAATGAACATCCACATAAACATGAAACAACACCAATATGGTTATGGGGAAACCCAAATAGGTAAAAAATCTAGTGGGAATTAACACCCATTAATATTTTGTACTAGTGTTTAGTGATCCTTGTTAGAAGATCCTTAACCCTGTTAGGAGTTGCTTTACAATATATTAAGTACAATAGACCTTGTTAAGGGTCAAACCCTGTTAGGATTCTTTTACAATATTCCATGTTATGGGAGTGGACACACTATCCTAGAGCTCACTGCTCAAGTGGTGAAGGCCACAACCTTCTGATCTTAGATACACACTATATCTGTTGGATGAACTGTCACTATGACACTGCTTGTGAGATCAGTTCCTTTGATGCATTGATGCTTTGACCTCTTGCAAAGATCTAATACATCTTATAGAGTCTTTGCACACTTTTGTTATGCTTCTCACAACTCTCTATCAACTTCCATACCAAATATAATGGGCGCATCTCATATTTATATGCACATACAAAATAAACAACTAGGTCAGCCCTTAAACCTATTACATACAACACCTTCCAAATGAATTGGCTTAAGCATGTTTACAATCAAACATATATACATGTCAGAAACCTATTTACAATAAGCACATATCCTTTACATCATTATAATATAGCCACAACACAAAATGATAACAATCGGCTACTTACTTTGTTCTTCACTGGCACACACTGGCTGTGCAACATCAATTGCTTGTATCTTTCTCATACTTACATATCTGATCATGCACTCATAGAGTAAGCATGAATATAGTCTAACTAACTTAACTTCTAGGGTGCACACCATAACTCAGTCATATGCACATGCGTTGATGCTCTAAGCTGCAAGAACTATGTACATTGTCCAGTCTTCAACACTTAACCTATTTCTGATCTTCTCATCAAGTGCGCTGACTCCAAACTACTATATGACTTTGTTTCCATAATGACAACACTATATTAAGTCATATACATTAGTATAGCCAACTTGCCAACACCTAGGGTGATTGTAGATCTTTGTGAATTGTGTGGTAGTTTGTGTGGAAGATGATTCATTTCTGGAGTCCTAGTTATCTTATTGTGAGGTGGTAGATCATGGTTCTCACTCACAATTGTAGAGGACTTGTAGATGGATCATGTGGGTAGAAAATCATTGGGATTTCATGTTAGAAATAGGGAATACTGAGAGGGGGGGTGAATCAGTATTCTACAAACTTTACCTTTTGCCCAAATATGGATATAAAAGATTATCTTCACACATGCATAACATAAGAAACTAAATAACATGCATAGCAATAACATCAAAGAACTCATAACACATTGTTTGTTCTCGAGGAAACCCTAGCCAAGGGAAAACCTCGGTGGGGATGGTACCCACAAAGATTCACTAATCAAAAGTATCCTGTTAAGGATATTGACCCTATTAGGAGTCTATTACAAGCATATAGTGTATCAGTCCTGATTAAGGGACTATAGGCCTTGATAGAAGCCTCAACCCTATTAGGAGTTGTCAATACAAAATCTAATTACTAGATGAGCGCACTGCCCAAACAAGTAATATACAATGTATAAAAAATAGGTCAAGGTACATAACATTTTTATACTTGTATCAATATTCCTTTTCTCCTCTTATCTTCACATTATCACTATTACATTTGCTTCACAATTACATTTATCACATCACTTTTTCTTCGCTTCATATATTTTCTTTTCAATTACAATTGCATGTATATACAAGTTATTAAGGCTAATAACTTTACATGGTCAGCTTCCATATATCATTATCTAAGAGTTAACATCTAGGATATCATCCCTTTATATTGTTAATTCATTGTTTTGATAAACAAAATAATCCCTTAACTCTTTACCAATTATGCCTTCATATTCTGTCCTGTCGGCTTCACACTGTCTTCAATAAAACTGTCATAACTAATTCTGTACATGCCATATTGACTTGCACTCTGAGATGGGTCATCATTAGCTATCATAGAGTCTATTTTCAATTGCACAAGCACTGAACTCACTCCAGTCAATGTCGCAAACAAAAACTATGTCTTGGTACACTATGAAAACACTATCTTGCACTTAGACAAATTTGTGATGCGCTCTGCTATACTTGCTCTCTAACTTGTGCGATCTTCATGAGGATCATATGTTTCCATAATGATAACATCTATGTACTCACTTCATCCAAATTGACAACAATCTCCCCCTTTGTCATTGGTGGCAACATATGAGAAAATTGGTTAAGTGTACAATAGCAAAATTTCAAAATTGTCTCAAAATTGGCCATAGTATAAGATATATACTATCCTTATATCTCCTAAAAAATAATTCTTATATACTGCAATACTCCCCCTAAGAGTATACATAATACTATCAATCTTCTACTCTGTATAATTCTCAATTTTATGTATATCTCTCCCCCTTTGACAATAATGACAAAATAAAGTAGGGAGGCTAACAAAATTGTAACACAAAAGATTATACCTTAAATGTCTTATTGCAAAGCTGGTAGGCTTGCAACACAATCTGCAAAATCAACTTTTATAGCTTCTAACTCTTTTTCCATGACTTCTTGATGGAATCTACCACATTAAGTAGTGTGCTCAGTCCATAAGCTGCAATTTGACATGCTTGGAGGGTCTCAAAGTTGAATTTCTGAAATGATATCCTAGCTGTAAGACATTCTTCTAGCTGCTCTTCAATAACACTTATCTTCATGGAAGTATGTTCTCTCAGAAGAGTGAGTCTCCTCATTTTTTTGTTCCTCTCGTCTTGTAAAATTCTTATTTCATCACATAGCTTCCGAACTTTCTTCTCAACATGACTAATCTTCATATTAGGATTAGAAAGAAGGTTTAATTCATTCTGAATCTCTGCTTCCTTCAACTTGAACTGCTTGTCTTCTTCTGCTACCAAAATCTTTGGTGTTGTACACTGTATGTACAAAGACCTTCCTATTCCCAAATGTCTCCTCAAATCCTTGATACAAATATCAAGACTATTGACATCATCTCTGATATTTTGACTGATACTCAAAAGCATTCCAGCCTCATAGTCTGCTTGTGCCTTTACCTTTGCAATCTCAGATAAATTTGTAAACTCATCATCAAAGGTTCTCATCAGTTTCTTTGCTTTCTCTAGAGGGTCTGCATCTGCAATCTGTGTGGTTACAACTCCTTGTAACTTTTTAGTTAAGTCCTTCAGACAACCTTCAAGATTCTTTACCTTCTTGTTTTTACCAATAATTTTATTCAGGGAAGTGATCAATTCTAACTAATCATCATCATCAACTTCCTTTCCTAAATCTTCAAATAAAGATCCAATTTCTTTCTTCTTTTCAGTCTTAGGAGTAAGACTGATGTCTTCTTTTGTAGGAAGGGGTACTACAACCTTAGTTTCTTTAGGTTCTTCAGTCATAGATTGGGTTAGTTCTGCTTGTTCAATTCTATCCGGCTCATCAAGAGTTGAATTGTCAAAAATGTTTTCTAAGTTCTGAAATACATTTTCTTCAGTGTCCAAAGTAATCTTTGTACCTTCAACATTCATAGATTCTTCTTCAATATTTATAGTAGGTGGAGAGGGAATATCCTCCTGTTATGCTTCTTTCTCTTGCTCTACTGAAACTGAAGTCTCTCGAACAATTTCTGCCATAACTTTAATTATTGCTTGTTATGTTTCTATTCTCACTTGCTCATACTGTCCTACCATGATCTAAATGGTTCTCCTCTTTGATGCAGGAGCATCCTGGGTGTAAGAGCAATCTTGCATCACCCAAAAACATTTCTATTTTTTTTTATTTTTCAATAAGGGCTATTTTGTGCAGAGCTGCTATTTATGGAAAGTTACTATTTTTGGTAATTTTCGTATGTGCTCAGAATGATCCGATTTCTTTCTTGGAGGTTCATTTTGGTCATATAAGTCTGCCAGTAAAATTTCATTGCCAGATCAAGTGTATATTGGAAGATATTGAAGATTTTCGGTATTGGCAGCAGGGTACAAAAACTTTGAACTCAGTTTTGAAGGCTTTAGAGGCCCTGGATGAGGTCAAAAATTTGGGTGATGGGCGCTTGCGCAAGTCAAGCCTATAGAGCGCTTCGTGGCATTTCTGAAATGGGGTTATAATAGTCGATCGGGTCAACTGGTGATGACTTATGGTCTTCGGAAGTTGGGCCACCCGAAATGGCGGAAAATAATTTTCTTCAAAATTTTTGTTCGGGTTTCAAAGGTTGTCTTGAGCCGACTATGATGTAATAAAATGTAAAATAAAATAATTCTAAGTTTGGTCATCCTTATTGGCTAAAATTCTGGAACCTTCCCAGGCGGTGGGGAATTGCCTATATAAGGAAGGCTGTATTATTGTCTTAGGCAGTTCAGAATAGTTCTGGGTAGTAGATCTGGGTATTGATTCGAGGCTTTGTCCTACAGAATATTGTAAGGGAATGCCCATGTGGCTTTGCATATTGTAATTCTAGAAGTTTGTAATTCCACATTTGTGGAGATAATAAGAAGCCAATTTTCTGTTCTTGCATATTATTGTTGTTGTTTCTCTATGTCTGTTATGTGTTTGTGGTATTAAGGGGAGCACCCTTCATCAAGATGTGTTTGTGGTATTAAGGGGAGCACCCTTCATCAAGTGGTATCAGAGTAGGAGTTCTTGAGTGTGTAAACAGATCACCGACTGTGAGGCAGTTTGCACCAGGACAGTGGTTAGGGTTTCAGCGTGCATCGCGAAAATGCCTCCACGAAGGGAACGTGGCGGAAGAGCTGGTGTTGTAACACCTGAGGTTAGAGAGCTGCAGAGATAAGTGCGAGTATTGCAAGAAGAGATTCACAGAGGAATGAATCTTAATGTCAGAGACGAAAGCGAGGATGAAGCCGAAGAAGAATATCAAGAAGGAGAAGCTGAAATTGTGAACCAGGAGGAAGAAAGACTTTTTCGGGTGATTTCCAAGATTGGAAAAAGACCTAAGATTGAGGTTCCTACATTTTTTGGAAATCTTAACCCAGAGGAATTGATCGACTGGATCAATGAATGTGAGGAATATTTTGAGTATGAAGATGTTGAGGATCCTGATAGGGTCAAATTTGCGAAAGCCAGATTGAAAGGTCATGCAAAGATCTGGTGGCAAGAAATTCAATTAGAGTGAAATAGAAGAGGGAAAGATAAAATCACAAGATGGGATCGGATGGTGGATAAATTGAAGTGACAGTTCATTCCTGTTGATTATGAGCTTGACCTACTGAAGAAAATGCAGAGTTTGAAGCAAGCAGGAAGATCTGTTCAGGAGTATACAGAGGAGTTCTATCGACTTCTCATCAGAACAGGCCATGCAGAAGCTGATAAGGAGAAAGTTTCCCAATACCTTAATGGGTTAAGGCCAAGCATCCAAGAGGAGCTGAATCTGGTTCGAATGAACAGTATTGAAGAGGCATACCAGTTTGCCCTAAAAGTAGAGGAAAAGCTGAACAAAAAGTTTGAGAGCAGACAAAATGGAAGAGGTCACGGTGGACGGTCATATGGTGGCCGAAATGAAGATCTGAAAAAGAAGGATGAGGCCAGTAGCAGTCAGAATCAGTGAGGAAATAATTCCAATCACTTCCATGATCAGAATAATACAGATCAAAGAGGAAGAGGAAGAGGACAAGGATCTGGAAGAGGTGGCTTCCATGGAACATGTTTTCACTGTGGAGAAGAAGGTCATAGGGCATTTGAATGTCCTCAGCACCAAGGCAGAACAGACAGGAGAAATGAAGGCCAGGCTAGAGTTGCACATGTAGATGAAGATGCTAGATCATCAAATTCTAAAGATGCTGAAAGAGGAGAAACGTTGATTAACAGAAGAGTCCTATTGAGTGGTGAGAATGAACCTGAGCAAAGAAGGAGCCTGTTTCGCACCAGGTGCAAGTGTGAAGGTAAATGTTGTGATATGATTATTGATAGTCGAAGCACTGAAAATTTGGTGTCAGAAGAGATGGTGACAAAGTTGAAGCTCAAGAGATAGAAACACCCACATCCATATCGGATTACCTGGGTACAGGATGACCACAAGGTCATGGTCAATGAACAATGCCTGGTGAAGTTCAAGATTGGTGGATACCAAGATGAGGTATTGTGTGATATCATATCTATGGATGCATGTCATATGTTGTTGGGTAGACCATGGCAATTTGACAGATGTGTTGTACATGATGGTCGTGTGAATATCTATTCCTTGACAAAGGATGGAGTGCAACATAAGCTAAAACCATTGAAGGAGACCAAAGAAAAGGTATGTGGTAATGCAAGGATAACTTTTGTTGATGGAAGAAATTTTCTAGATGGTATGAGGCATGAGCATGTATGTTTTGCTTTAATTCTAAAAGCTGGTAAAGAGGAAGTAGAAGATGTTCCTGTAGAAGTTGCAGATTTTTTGAATGAGTTTCAAGATATTGTATCCAATAACGTGACTGATGGATTACCACCAGTCAGGAAGATCAGTCATCAGATGGACTTGATCCCAGGAGTGAGTTTACCGAATAAGGCAGCACACAGAATGACACATGCAGAAAGTGAGGAGTTGAACAGACAAGTACATGAACTGTTACAGAAAGGATTGATCCGTGAGAGTCTGAGTCCTTGTGTAGTACCAGCGGTAGCACCAAAGAAGAATGGAGAATGGAGGATGTGTACAAATTCTAGGGCAATAAACAAGATCACAATCAAGTACAGGTTTCCATTGCCACGAATGGATGATATTATAGACTGTTTGAGTGGAGCTGTGTATTTCTCAAAGATAGATCTGAAGAGTGGATATCATCAGATTCGGATCAGAGAAGTAGATGAATGGAAGACTGCCTTCAAGACAAAGGAAGGACTGTATGAGTGGTTAGTCATGCCTTTTGGGCTAACCAATGCACCGAGCACTTTCATGCGGCTCATGAACGAGGTTCTGAAAGAATTTCTGGGTAAGTTTGTCATTGTTTACCTAGATGATATTTTAATTTTTAGCAAGACATTGGAGGAACATATGATGCATATTCGTATGGTGTTTGAGAAGTTGAGAGATGAAAAATTGTTGATTAATTTGAAGAAGTGCAGTTTTGTGAAGAAAGAGTTAGTGTATTTGGGATTTGTAGTTTCAGCAGAAGGTCTAAAAATGGACCCAGAAAAGGTACAGGCTATCCTTGAATGGCCTACTCCAAGGAGTGCTACTGAGGTAAGATCTTTTCATGGTCTAGCTAGCTTTTATAGAAAGTTTATCAGAAATTTTAGCAGTATTTGTGGACCCTTGACTGAAACAATGTGAGGGTATAGAAAAGAGTTTAAGTGGACTAATGGGGTAGAAAGGAGTTTTCAATTGTTGAAATGAAAAGTTACAGAACAACCTGTTTTAGCACTTCCAGATTTTAATAAGGTGTTTCAAGTAGATTGTGATGCTAGTGGTACTGCAATAGGAGCTGTTATGAGCCAAGAAGGTAAACCTGTTGCTTATTTCAGCGAGAAGTTAAATGACGCCAAGAGGAAATATTCTGTTTATGATCAGGAATTTTATGCTATAGTTCAGGCATTAAAGAAGTGGAGACATTATCTGCTACCTAAGGATTTTGTTTTGTATACTGATCATCAAGCTTTGCAATATTTGAATAGTCAAGGAAAATTGAATTAGAGGCATTTGAAATGGGTTGAGTTTTTATAGAGTTATACATTTGTTTTGAAACACAGGAGTGGAAAGTCTAATAGGGTTGCAGATGCTCTTAGCAAAAGGCAACTATTGCTGACAGAAATGTAGATTGAAGTGGTTGGGTTCAAGGAACTCAAGAATTTGTATCCAGAGGATCCTGATTTTGGTGAAGCTTAGAAAGCTTGTATAGAACCTGTTGCTCTAGACAGGATGAAATGGTTGGATTTCATCATTCAGAATGATATGCTATTCAGAGGGAGTCAGTTGTGCATTCCACGAAGTTCTATGAGGGAGAATCTCATCAAGGA
Organism: Chamaecyparis obtusa; assembly: GCA_027943335.1. Lineage (NCBI taxonomy): Eukaryota > Viridiplantae > Streptophyta > Pinopsida > Cupressales > Cupressaceae > Chamaecyparis > Chamaecyparis obtusa. The sequence continues at coordinate 815,992 of BSBK01004407.1, read as the reverse complement.
GAAGCATAGTGGAGGATTGGCTAGACATTTTGGTCGTGATAAAACCCTTGGTTTGGTTAGTGAGAATTATTATTGGCCATAGTTGCAGCAAGATGTGAAGAAGTTTGTACAGAGTTGCCAAGTATGTCAGATGGCGAAAGGAGTGAAGCAGAATACAGGATTGTATCAGCCATTACCTGTACCAGAGAAGCCTTGGGAGGATATTAGCATGGACTTTATTCTTGGTTTACCGAGGACTCAGTGGGGACATGATTCAATTGTTGTGGTAGTTGATAGATTTTTGAAGATGGCACATTTCATTCCCTGCAAGAAGACTAATGATGCTATTCATGTAGCCGAATTGTTTTTTAGAGAAGTAGTGAGACTTCATGGTTTGCCAAAGACCATAGTTTCAGATCGGGACACTAAGTTTGTTGGATATTTCTGGCGTACATTATGGAAGAAGTTGAAGATAGATTTGAAGTTCAGTTCATCACATCATCCACAGACTGATGGACAGACAGAGGTGGTGAATAGGAGTTTGGGAAATTTGCTGAGATGTTTGGTTGGAGATAAGCCAAGAGGATGGGATTTGATTTTATCACAGGCAGAATTTGCATACAATAATTCTATCAACAGGAGCACTGGTAAATCGTCATTCCAGATTGTATATGGAAGTAGTCCAAGAAATGCATCTGAATTGAGAAAGATAGATAAAGGAGAAATAAGTAGTGCTGAAGCTGAAGATTTTGTAGAACACTTGAAGAACATCCATGAAGAGGTGAGGAAGCATATTACCAAGATGAACGCACAGTATAAGGCTAAGGCAGATGAGAAAAGAAGGTATAAGGAATTTCAGGTTGGCGATGAAGTCATGGTTCATTTGCAGAAGGAGCGATTTTCGGTTGGTACATATAACAAGCTGAAAATGAAAAAGTTTGGACCATGTAAGATATTGAAGAAGCATGATTCAGGAAATGCATATGAGGTAGAATTGCCTATTGAGCTAAATATTTCACCAGTGTTTAACATTTCAGATCTGACAGAGTATCATGAAGGAGGTGTTGAAGATGAGATCACAGCAGCACAGTGGAGTATTCCAGCAACTAGTTCAGACACTAAGGAGATCGAAGATATACTGGACAGTCGTGTTGGCAGAAGCACAAGGAACAGAACATATGAAGAATATCTGGTCAAGTGGAAAGGATGACCTGTTGAAGATTCATCATGGCTGACAAAGGAGGAGGTTAGCCGTCTTGGTTTTCCTCTGCACACCTGAGTCGTGACAGGGTCACTTCTCAAATTACCCCGGGTGTCTGATACAGGAGCATCCTGGGTGTAAGAGCAATCTTGCATCACCCAAAAACATTTCTATTTTTTTTTATTTTTCAATAAGGGCTATTTTGTGCAGAGCTGCTATTTATGGAAAGTTACTATTTTTGGTAATTTTTGTATGTGCTCAGAATGATCTGATTTCTTTCTTGGAGGTTCATTTTGGTCATATAAGTCTGCCAGTAAAGTTTCATTGCCAGATCAAGTGTATATTGGAAGATATTGAAAATTTTCGGTATTGGCAGCAGGGTACAGAAACTTTGAACTCAGTTTTGAAGGCTTTAGAGGCCCCGGATGAGGTCAAAAATTTGGGTGATGGGCGCTTGCATAGGTCAAGCTTGTAGAGCACTTCGTGGCATTTCTGAAATGGGGTTATAATAGCCGATCGGGTCAACTGGTGATGACTTATGGTCTTCAGAAGTTGGGCCACCGGAAATGGCAGAAAATAATTTTCTTCAAAATTTTTGTTCGGGTTTCAAAGGTTGTCTTGAGCCGATTATGATGTAATAAAATGTAAAATAAAATAATTCTAAGTTTGGTCGGCCTTATTGGCTAAAATTCTGGAACCTTCCCAGGCGGTGGGGAATTGCCTATATAAGGAAGTTTGTATTATTGTCTTATGCAGTTCAAAATAGTTCTGGGTAGTAGATCTGGGTATTGATTCGAGGCTTTGTCCTACAGAATATTGTAAGGGAATGCCCATGTGGCTTTGCAAATTATAATTCTATAAGTTTGTAATTCCACATTTGTGGAGATAATAAGAAGCCAATTTTCTGTTCTTGCATATTATTGTTGTTGTTTCTCTATGTCTGTTATGTGTTTGTGGTATTAAGGGGAGCACCCTTCATCACTCTTAGTCCTCAAAAGAGTTCCAAGGGGCTTCAAAATCTATTCAAGATGCTCATCATCTTTCACAACACATAGTTTCTTCACCATATTTTCTCTTATATTTTTATCTTCTTCTTGTGATCTCATTTTCCTGTTAACAAGCTTCTTGAATAGGTCATCAGGAATCTTGCCCTGAATAGTATCAAAATTCTTGTTAGCCAGAATCATGTACTTAACAATAGAATTTTCAAGATTCAATCTCTCAGAATAGTCATAAAGGTCATAGTACTTATTCATCTTAGTAAAGTCTCCATCTTGTATGATTTCTTCATTCACTCTCTCAATTTTGGGTTTCCATTCTTTCTTCTTCACAGTAGTGCAATTATCTTTAATTACTGCAATTTTCCTAGGGACTGGTGGCACTAGAACTTTTTGCCTCTTACCAGGTCCTGTAGCACTTTCCTTCACTCTTTTGCTAGGTGTGGAAGAAGAGGATCTAGTGGATTTCCTTGTTTCTTGTTCTTCCTCAGGTTCCTCAACTTTCACCTTTACTTGTGTAGGTTCATGCTCAACTGCACTTGATGACAAGGGAGGTACAGACAAGATTTCTTTCTACTCAATACCTCTGATTGTTGCTACTATCTTCTTTGCAATATCAAACTCATGCTCTGTCATGCCAGAATCCTTTAATATTTTCTTTATAGTGTTGTCCACTCTCTTCTTAGACTACTTTTCTTCCATTATAGCTTTTGCAAGGTTGAAGTTTTCTTCAAATGTTCCAAATCTCTTGCACTGGGTGTCCAACTTACTCTTAAGTAACTTGCCAATATATCCTTCTATCTCTACCTCAGATATCTCATTGCCAAGAGGGTCTATGAACTCAATTCTAGGTTCCACTACTTCAATATAGGTAAAGTTAGTGTCAACCATGAAACATATATCATTTTTATATTTCTCCACAACAGTTTGTGGAATCCTTGATCTGCTAGATACCAATCTCTGAAATGTCTTCAATACCAACATAGCACTTTCATTCACATTATCAATAACATGTTTCAAATATACTTTATTGATTCTTTTCATAGTGTTTTGTCCATTATTCCAATCATCTATAACTGAGTAAGGAAATCTTCTTAATAGGTGGAAAAACATATAAGTGATCAAAGAAGAAAATCTAAATTGTGCATACTTGGTCTTCTTAATCTTCTCCAAGTTTTCAAACAATTGAATTCTCAGTATTTCACACATATCTATTGGTACCTTGTCAACACACATCAAATATGCTATATGTACCATACCAGCTGCCATATCATCTTCTCTAGAATTTGCACAAAACTTATTGGTTAGGATTTTGCACAAATATCTTACATTATCTTGCTTGATTTTACTGATTACAATTCCTCTACCATTATAGGATGAACCTGTGTTATCAATAACTATTTTCCTCATATTCTTCTCATTTAATGGAATAGCACCAGATTTAGATAATCTAGTTACATCATGAATCAAATCAGTAGTAATGTCTATTACTCTATCCTCTAGCCAAAATTTCCCATTATGAATCCTGCTCAAAATGATCTTAGTGCATTCTTCATTGTCAAACTCATATTTCAATGAATACCTAACAATCTCATTGTCTTTCAAATGTTCATATCCTTGCTTCAAAGACATATCTTGATTGTAAATCTTATGATACTCACTGGTAAAGTCACTGTCACTTAGGGTTTCAATCTTACATCCAAGATAACTTCTTACATTTTCCAAATGCAAAACTCCATCTGGTATGGATGATAGTGCTAACTTAGGATCATCTTCCAAAGGTTCTATTGGTTCTTTCTTCAATCTAGGTCTATTCTTATCTCTGACATTGTGAATTAAGGATGCATCCATGATTGCTTCTAATCTCTTATACCGATTCAAAGATTTATCAAGATAAATACCTCAAATTCATGATTTTAGGGCTTCCACAGATTCGACACTTCAATCCTTCACCAAATCACTACAAAATGCTTCCAATCACTACATTCTGCTCTTCCAAACACTTCAATTCACTTTGATAGACAAATAACTTCGATCATAACCTTTTATCACTTGAATCTCACTTAGGTATGACATCGCATTCAATTCTTTTGTCACTTCATTCCAAAAAGTTGTTTCTGTTAACCTGCAAAACTTAAAACTTCTTGTGATCTTGCAAAACATAACATTTTCTTTTGCGCTCTTAACCATAGCATTAGTACATCATAAACTACCTTACATTAACTGCACAAGACTTAATGCATCATAAATCTACTTCTACACTAATTCTAAGTTCCTAAACTACTGCAATTTACATAATTTAAGTGCTTAAAGATAGGTCGGGTAAGGATTCACTCTTACCACTTGATACTTCACCTTTTTTATTACCTTCATTTTTGAATATGTCTCCTTGATCTGTGCCTTTAAAAAACTTTACTTCATCTTCATTACTGCAGCAACCTTTCTGACTGTTTCCTGTACTTTCATTTCTTCTTGCATGATTCCTAGGGTTAGGGTTAGGATGATAAGTTCCATTGTTCATTCTAAAAAATCTTGTTGTATGTCCAATCTTGTTACATATCTAACAAATAATTCCATTGTTCCCATATCTCGGTCCTTGCTGATTGATCTGTGACCTGCAATTTCTAGCAATGTGTCCAACCTTGTTGCATCTATAACAACTACTCCATTTCTTCTGTTCATATCTTCAGTAGGTCTCTTATCTGCATTGTTAGTATTCCTAAACATTCTACTACCATAATTATTCTCAATAACTTCAGATTTTCTACATTCAATAGCTCTATGTCCAAAACCATGACACTTATAACAATAACCATTAAGAGGTTTAAATTGTTTACCTATGCAATCTCTCTTCATGTGACCAATAGTATTACAACCAAAACATCTACCTTTGAATTCTCTTTGCATACCTTTGGGTGATTCTTCTTGCTTCGGTGATTCTTCTTCTTTAGGTGCATCTTCAGATTTGTTGATCTCATCTGACTTCTTTTCATCAATGCTTTTACATACTTTCAGATCTGGTTCTTTTCTTTCATCATTTGTTCTGAACATATTAAATCCAAGTCCAGTATTATCATAGGATGGTTTCCCAAAAGATACTTGTTCATCGATCTTATCACTATTTGAATATAGTCTTTCAAGGTGTTGTTTGAATTGAGTCAATTCACCTTTCACAATCTTATTGTATTTCTCAAGTTTTGTATGCTACAAATTTGCTTTCTCAAATTCAGATGTTACTTTGCCAAGTTTAGATCTTAATTCTTCATTTTCAATCTTCAATCTTTCATTCTCAGATCTCAGATTTGCTTCATTTTTGTCATTTCCATCTTTCAAACTTAGTTTCATTTTTGCTATCTTCAGTTCATGCTTAAGGATCACATTTTCTTTTTCTAAATTGGCAGCACAATCTTCAATAAGAACTTTGGATTCCTTTTCAAATTTCAGATCTTCTATCTTGTTTTTCAATTTCTCAATAAGGTTCTTTGCATCATCATATTTCCTTTTCAGAGTATTTCTTTCATCAGTAAGCATATCAATCTGCTCAAGAGCTTCATCAAGATTCTTCTGTAGCTGATCCATATCCATAGAGATCTTACTCAAGTTGCTAGGCTTTCCTTGAATGATTCTTCTCTGAGTAACTAAGCTCTGATACCAATTGTTAGAAATAGGGAATACTGAGAGGGGGGGGTGAATCAGTATTCTACAAACTTTACCTTTTGCCCAAATATGGATATAACAGATTATCTTCACACATGCATAACATAAGAAACTAAATAACATGCATAGCAATAACATCAAAGAACTCATAACACATTGTTTGTTCTCAAGGAAACCCTGGCCAAGGGAAAACCCCAATGGGGATGGTACCCACAAAGATTCACTAATAAAAAGTATCTTGTTAAGGATATTGACCCTGTTAGGAGTCTATTACAAGCATATAGTGTATCAGTCCTGATTAAGGGACTATAGGCCTTGTTAGAAGCCTCAACCCTGTTAGGAGTTGTCAATACAAAATCTGATTACTAGATGAGCCCACTGCCCAAACAAGTAATATACAATGTATACAAAATAAGTCAAGGTACATAACCTTTTTCTTCTTGTATCAATATTCCTTTACTACTCTTATCTTTGCATTATCACTATTACATTTGCTTCACAATTACATTTATCACATCACTTTTTCTTCACTTCATATATTTTCTTTTCAATTACAATTGCATATATATACAAGTTATTAAGGCTAATAACTTTACATGGTCGGCTTCCATATATCATTATCTAAGAGTTAACATCTAGGATGTCATCCCTTTATATTGTTAAGTCATTATTTTGATAAACAAAATAATCCCTTAACTCTTTACCAATTCTGCCTTCATATTTTGTCTTGTCGGCTTCACACTGTCTTCGGTAAAATTGTCATAACTAATTCCATACATGTTGTACTAACCTACACTCTAAGATGGGTCATCATTAGCCATCATAGAGTCTATGTTCAAGTGCACAAGCATTCAACTCACTCCAGTCAACATCACAAACAAAAATTGTGTCCTGGTACACTATGAAAACACTATCTCACACTTAGACAAATTTGTGATGCGCTCTACTATACTTTCTCTCTGGCTTGTGTGATCTTCATGAGGATCATATGTTTCCATAATGACAACATCTATGTACTCACTTCAGCCAAATTGCCAACATTTCATTCATAAATTGACGATGTAAAGAAATATGGTGAAAGAAAAAGGAAGCATGCGAGTTGGTATTTGAAAGACCTTGTTGTGGTTAGAATGTGGGAGGAGTTCCTTGAGTATTGTACTATACCAAGTTGTCATATATCAGGAAAGAAGAGGATTGTATGGCCCATGAAGAAGATTTTGTAGAGATGATGACAATTTTTGGAAGTCCCTGATGACTTGGCTAGAGTTAATGAGGTATTTATTGGTTTGTATGAGTAGATGGATGGATCTGGCATGGAGCTTGCAGATCATCTTATTGTGCATAATTATATTTTTAGTGGTGAGAGTTTGACTTATTTTGTTGATGAATTTGGAGTTTTTGGTTCGAGTGGTGAAGATAGAACTGAATAGGTTGCAAGGTTGGTGGATGACAGACTTTCTCGGTGGCCTTGTTCTTCTACTCAGTTGACTGAGATGGATGTGAAGTTGGATTCCTTGTGTACTGATGGGGATGATGGGTTGTTTAGATCATTGAAGGATTATGATATTGTTTGGTTTGTTCCTGAGGGTGAGAATTCTAATTGGGTTGCTGAGATGTAGTGGATTGTGATAATTGCATGGGTGAATATGAGATGGTTGAGTTGCAGATTGGTTCTCTTTCTTGTGATGGAGTGGAAACCTTTGGTGAAGTTCAAATGGAGTTGGTGTTTTTCAAATGTTCCCTTTGGTGAGAAAGTGTGGTGGACACTTTTCTTTATACCCCAGGAGTCTAATGCAATGGCATCCTGGCTACTTGTTAAGTTCCTTGTGATTTTCTGGCACTCAGTGAAGGAGGTGGATGAGCTCGGTAAAGATAAGATTTTTACTCGGTTATTTGATGATAGTTCTCAGTCAAAGTCTGTTTGGCTTCACCGATGGAGCTCAGTGGTCATGGTAGTGGTTCTTGGTTGGAAGTACTGATGGAATTTGGTGGATGGTGGTCACTTGGTGACTTGGTTTTTTTGTTGCTCGATGCTCAATTACCGATTGGGTCTCGGTGTTTATTATTGGTGCACAGTATTCTTGTTGACCAACTTGTTTGTTTGGATGAATCGACTTGGCCGAATGGTACATTTAATTTTGGTCACGCTCCTCAAGTTATGGATTGATCATTAGATGTGTGGGGACCTAGATCTGGTGTGTTGCATTCTCCTATGTGGATCTAGATGCCAACATGGAGAATTTATTGTTGTAAGGATATGTGAGAGCCAACTACTATTACATTTAATATTTGTTTTTCTTTGGAAGTCGACTAGGTTTTGGGATTTATTTGTTTATAAAGCTGACTTATGGTTGTTTAGTATTTAAGGAGTGTTTGGCTAGTTATTAAGGAGGTAGGTAGAAAGAATTAGAAGTAAGAAGTAGTAGATTAGTGATCAATCTAGAGTACCAGTGGTCGATCTATGAAGTGTAGCAGAGTTAGTAGCTTGTGAGCTTAGGAACAAGAAGATTTCATGGTGGCTTGTGAGCACAAGTTTAGATCTTTCTTGGAGTACCTACCAGTGTCTTGTTATGTTATAGACCTAGGCTAGCTGAGAGGTGTGTTGGATCCTACGTGATCTTGTTGAACTATTGTAATCTTTGATGTATTTTGTCATAATCGAGAAGGCCTTACAGCTCAACATGTTTCTTGTAAACTTGGTTATTGATGAATAAAGAATATTTTGATTCTATATTTTTTTGTGTTGTGTTATTCCATGTTGTTGGTATTTGGCTGCAAGTTTGGATGGTCCTTTATTGGATCCTCTGAGCTTTATTGCATCAAGACTAGAGGTAATGGCAGAAAAAATTTGGCTTGTGAAGAAGTTGAGGAATTATCTAATGAACCTAAACATGGTGAGAACTTGATGCTAAGAAGGATCTTGTGGAATGGAGAAGCTAATGAGGAACCTATTCTAAGGAAAAGTTTGTTCAGAACCAGATGTAAGATCATTGACAAATGTTGCAGGGTAATCATTGATAGTGGAAGTTTTGATAATCTGGCATCTAAAGAGTTGGTTAATAAGTTGCAGTTGTAGAGATTGAGATATCCTAAGCCTTACCATATTTCTTGGATCTAGAAGGAGTGTAATGTTAGAATAACTAAGGGGGGTGAATCAGTTATCCACAGTCCCAAGTCAAAATGTATAATCCAAAACAATTTACTTAAACTTTTGCAACTCGGTAACATAAAATACTATACTATCTGTGCTTTTACCGATTACCACTCAATAACATATAATGATTACCAATCAACTCCAACATGTAATATGTAAAGTATGATAACAAACAATCACCACAATGAACACATAACACAAAATATTTAACGTGGAAACCCTGTGAAGGGAAAAACCACCTAGGATCGGCAACCCAAAAATTGTTCACTCTTATGAAGTGAGGTCAGTGAAGACCCAACCCTGTTAAAGGTTACAAACGCACTGTGAGGTGTGACCTTGTTAGAGGATTTTAGACCAACAGTTATCCTCCAACCAGCATTCACTATGGGGTTGACAGGATAACAATGTTCATTCTACGAATAATACATATAAGACTTTCCTAGTCCACTCTGTTAAGAGATTTGTCTGTATACAATGGTTAAACTATAATAGCAGATGATCTGATTACAATACAACTTCAATTGCAGATGTTTAGATCTATATTATGCTCATTTAAATCCTCTGATTAATATATCAATTTTGTATCAACAATAATCAATGACTTATTGTCGCTTGGTAATAGCTTTCTGACCCTCGTTAAACTCTATAGTTCGGTTCTCCTTAACTAGTTTGATCAGGTATACATGAAACTTTTTCATGTGATAATTATGCAGTCTCCTTCTTCCGGCATAAGTTTCATAATGAAACCCTAGTCTCTTAAATAGACAAGTAAACTGTTTTCTTCTCAAAAATTAGATTTTGCCACTTGTTCTCCTTCATCCATTTTTTCACTTAAACCTTTCTCAGCTGATGTGTCAGTAACACATTTTGATTTCATCCTTTAGATCTTCCTTGAATTTTGTTAGTCGTCGATCTTCATAACAAACTTTATCAACATCTCCTATCACGAGGTACTTTACAGCTCATCAATCTTTATCGGCTAAACTAATCATTTAGTTCCTTTCTCTTGTTCGGTTAACAAATAAATGTGTCGATGAACACAAGCTTGGTTTATACTATGTTTGGTATACACTACACTTCTCAGTGTATACTATGATGCTTCATCAACCGACCACATTGCCTTGTGTCTTTCAGCTATTTTCCTCATCATAGATGAATGAAACATAATCAAGTCAATAACATAAGGTCATAGACTCATTAGCAAGTTACCCAATGTATTCCTTATCCTCATCTGTCATATACATCTTCCTCATGTAGATATTTTTGTTCTTCATCTCTCTTACTCCTTTTCTACAGATGTTTAGGTATGTAACTTACAAGATAAGTGTTGTCAAACTAGTTGACATCAATGACAACATATTACTCATTTAATCATATATCATATCTAATCAAAAACTTAGTGATCTTCTAATCACAGATCTTCAATTAGGTTCTAAATTAGTTTTAGTTCATCAATCACTCCCTTTGGCATTAATGGCAACTCAAGTAATATGAAATATACCATGCACATACCAAACATGTATTCTACAACTCTGTGAACAAATGTTGTATAAGCTCTCCCTAACTTAATATGTTTAATCACTATGTTACTCAACAGCATTATCGATGCAGCATTCCTTTTATAGATATGTTCTTTTTAGCTCTTGGATTTCTTCTTCTATTCTCAGTAACTGATCTTCAGTGCTCTCCCTTTCTTTCAGTTTGTCTCTCCCTTAGATAGATATTTCAGTGTTCTCAATGGTGCATATTGTTTCATATTGTTTATCTCTCCCTTTGACAACAATGCCAAAGAAACAAATAAACATTTAGCTCTGTAGTAGCCATGTAACTTTGTGTTGTCTGGTGCATACTTTGTATCTCTGTATACTGATATGCCAATATGTTCAAGTTCTCCAAACTTTTGACAACCTTAGACGTGATCCAAAGTGTGAACTATGTTGCATCAACATGAATGATCTTCTGATAAGATTAGGCTGATGCAACATCCAGATCACATTAGTGACCGGTAGATAGGGGACGGACCCCAAGTCTAGTCCTCAAGTATTCAAATGTATCCTTCAGTAGAGGCTTTGTAAATATGTCTGCAAGTTGTTCTTTAGATGTAACAAATTCTAGCTTCACTTGCTTCTCCTGTACTTGTTCCCGTGCATCTTCATCTTCCATCATCAAGATAGAAGACTCATCATTATCAAGATAAAATAGATTACCTTTTGTTTGTGCTCTGGTTTCAACTAGTCTTCCTCCATCATCAAATATTTTCACTTTCTTGCTCTCAAAAGCAACTTGATGACCTGAATAGTTCATTTGTGCCACACTTAGAAAATTATAGTTTAGTCCTTCTACCCAATAAGCATTTTCACATTTTATTCTATCATTTATCATTAGGTATCCTTTACCTCTTACCATACAGGGTGTGTCATTACCCATCTTAATAGATCCTCCATTGTATTGCTCAAGATGATCAAATTTATCATCATCACCATTCATGTGATGTGTACAGCCACTGTCTATGATCCATATATTATTTTTATTAACTTTTGAAATTAGTGTTGTTTCTACATGTTTTTCTTCTTCCTCAAAATCATCTTTCATAGCAACAAATACAAATTCTACATCATCATCTGAGTCAAATTCAGATTCATTTTCTTCTACTATGTAACATACCTTTTTACCTCTGTCATTATTGTCTTGGTTGTCTCTGTTGTTGTGTCAGTAGCTTGTGTTGTTTCTTCTCACATAGCTTCCTTCAGATCGATCTTTAGTTTTTTCATCATCTTTCTTATGTGGACATCTAGCAGCAATGTGACCAACTTCTTTACAGTTAAAGCATGCTAGAGGTAATTTGCCTCTTTATCTTCCTTTTCATTTAGCCAACCTCCTAGCCATAAGAGCTTCAAGTTCATAAAGCTCATCATTGGTATTGCTATCACTATCATCCTTATTATTTTTGCTACTAGACTTACCAATCTTCAAAGAAGTTATGAAAGTGGATTCAACATTCGGTACAACACTATTATCATAATTATTCAGTTCAAATGTTGTAAGCTTTCCAATCAAATTATCAAGAGTGAGTGTGTTGTTAGGTGTAGACCTATTTTCATGAATTGCAGATATTTTGATGGAATAGATAGACAATAAGGTCCTTAGAATTTTTCTTACCACGGTATCTTCATCAATAACTCCATCTGATGCTCTAATAGCGTGAACTACCTCCTTTATTATGTTTGTGTACTGCATAATGTTTTCACCTTCTTTCATCTTCATGTCATCAAATCTTCCTCTTAAGCTTTCTACTCTTGCTCTCTTGACATTCACATCACCACTATAAACTTGAGAAAGTTTATCCCACATCTGCCTAGCAATAGTACAATCCTTGATGTCTTTAAATTTAGCATCTGAACAGGCAGCAGCAATCTCCATCATAGTAACATTATGTTCATGCATGTCTCTTAGTTGATCAAGGGTTAGGGGACCAGTAGGTGGTGCAAGGTATCTATTCTCCATTAGTGTGAGGGTAGAGTTCCCGATTCTAAATACATACAGCTTCATTCGACTTTGCCATATTGTGAAGTTATCCTTGTTTAGCTTTGGCACTTCCCTCTTAAACATTTTGAGACCTTTGTGTTGAAGTCCTTAAAACTCTGTTCCAAGCAACCACATCTCTAATACCAATTGTTAGAATAACTAAGAGGGGGTTGAATCAGTTATCAACAATCCCAAATCAAAATGTATAATGCAAAACAATTTATTTAAACTTCTGTAGCTTGGTAACATAAAATACTATAATGTCTGTGCTTTTACCGATTACCACTCAATAACATATAATGATTACCAATCAAATCCAACATGTAATATGTAAAGTATGATAATAAACAATCACCACAATGAACACATAACACAAAAGATTTAACGTGGAAACCCCGTGAAGGGAAAAACCACCTGGGACTGGCAACCCAAAAATTGTTCACTCTTCTGAAGTGAGGTCGGTGAAGACCCAACCCTATTAAAGGTTACAAACACACTGTGAGGTGTGACCTTGTTAGAGGATTTTAGACCAACAATTATCGTCCAACCAGCATTCACTATGGGGTTGACAGGATAACAATGTTCATTCTATGAATGATACATATAAGACTTTCCTAGTCCACTTTGTTAAGAGATTTTTCTGTATACAATGGTTAAACTGTAACAATAGATGATCTAATTACAATACAACTTCAATTGCAAATGTTCAGATCTATATTATGATCATGTAAATCCTCTAATCAATATATCAATTTTGTATCAACAATAATCAATGACTTAATGTCACTCAGTAATAGCTTTCTGATGCTCGGTAAACTTTGAAGTTTGGTTCTCCTTAACCAGTTTGATCAGGCATACATGAAACTTGTTCATGTGATAATTTTTCAATCTCCTTCTTTCGGCATAAGTTTCATAATGAAACCGTAGTCTCTTAAATAGACAAGTAAACCATTTTCTTCTCCTCCATTAGATTTTTCCGCTTCTTCTCCTTCATCCATTTTTTCGCTTAAACCTTTCTCGGTTGATGTGTTAGTAACACATTTTGATTTCATCCTTTAGATCTTCCTTGAATTTTGTTAGCCATCGATCTTCGTAACAAACTTTATCAACATCTCCTATCACGAGGTACTTTACATCTCATCAATCTTTATCGGCTAAACTAATCATTTAGTTCCTTTCTCTTACTCAGTTAACAAAGAAATATGTAGGTGAACACAAGCTTAGTTTATACTATGCTTGGTATACACTACACTACTTGGTGTATACTGTGATGCTTCATCAACCAACCACACTACCTTGTGTCTTTCAGCTCTTTTCCTCATCATAGATGAATGAAACATAATCAAGTCAATAACATAAGGTCATAGACTCATCAACAAGTTACCTAATGTATTCCTTATCATCATCTATCATATACATCTTCCTCATGTAGATATTTATGTTCTTCATCTCTCTTACTCCTTTTCTACAAATATTTAGGTATGTAACTTACAAGATAAGTGTTGTCAAACTAGTTAACATCAATGACAACATATTACTCATTTAATCATATATCATATCTAATCAGAAACTTGGTGATCTTCTAATCACACATCTTCAATTAGGTTCTAAATCATTTTTAGTTCATCACATAAACTACTTGTAAGTGAACAATCCCTTGTTAAATTCAAAATTGAAAATTATCATGATGAAGTCTTGTGTGATATTATGACTATGGATTGTTGTCATATTCTTTTGGGTAGACCTTGGAAATATGATAGGAAAGCTTTTCATGATGGTAGATTGAATCAATATACTATTTGGATGGATGGGAAGAAAAAATTTTAATTGAGTCATTGTATCGATTTGATACCTGGAGCTAGTTTGCCTAATAAAGCACCACATAGGTTAACACCTAATGAAAAGACTGATTTGAACAGACAAGTGCAAGAATTACTTGAGAAATTTTTTATTAGGGAAAGTTTGAGTCCTTGTGCAGTACCTGTTGTGTTAGCACCAAAAAAGAATGGAGAATGGAGAATGTGCACTAATTATAGAGCTATAAACAAGATAACAGTAAAGTATAGATTTCCTTTGCCTAGGATGGATGACATAATGGATAGTTTGAGTGGAGCGAAGTATTTCACAAAGATTGATTTGAAGAGTGATTATCATCAAATTAGGATTAGAGAAGGGGATGACGGAAAACTACTTTTAAGACTAATAAAGGTTTGTATGAATAGTTGGTTATGCCTTTTCGTTTGACTAATGCACCTAGTACTTTCATGAGGCTAACGAATGAAGTTTTGAAAAGATTCTTGGGTAATTTTGTGATTGTATATCTTGATGACATTTTGATATTCAGTAAGAGTAAGGAAGAACATCTTGAACATATCAGACAAGTATTGCAGATATTGAAGGAAGAAAATTTATTGATTAATTTGAAGAAATGTTCATTTATGAAAGAAGAGATTGTGTACCTTCATTTTGTAATCTCAACTAATGGATTGAAGATGGACCCTAAGAAAGTGAGATTTATATTTGATTGGACTATACCAAAGAATGTTGGAGAGGTAAGATCATTTCAAGGATTGGAAAGTTTTTATAGGAAGTTCATCAAAAATTTTAGTTCTATTTGTAATACTATGACTGAAACTATGAAAGGAGATAAAAGGGATTTCAAATGGACACATCGAGCACTAAAGAGTTTTGAAACATTGAAACAAAGAATTACATAATTACCTATACTTTCTTTGCCTGATTTCAATAAAGTTTTTCAAGTTGAATGTGATGCTACTGGAAGTGCAGTTGGAGCTTTTTTGAGTCAAAAAGGAAGACCTGTAGCTTTCTTTAGTGAGAATTTGAATGATGATAAGAGAAAATATTCAGTACTAAAAATTCCTAGAAAAATCAAAAAAATCTTCAAAAGTACTAAAAATCCTATAACATTTTAAGAAATTGTAAAAAATCATAAAAAATAAAAATTCCAAATTAATTATTATCAAACTTTAAAAATTCAAAAAAATAAAAAACAAACCAAAAACATGTAATAAGATATCTCGAAGACAAAAACATTTTGAGTAACCATCACAACATTGTGCTTAACAAAATTAGGAACCAACCAACAACCTACCCAACTAGCTTACTATCACGTGATCATCAAACTTTATCAAATTATCTAGTGACTTCATCAGACACTCTCATGATCAATCACACATCTTATACATGATGAATCCTTCCTGAAACCAGACCTGTTGATTAAATCAAGCACATGAATTATGACAAGATCATTTTAGCATGAAACATGGTGTCTATTTGTTTGCTTAGGATATTCTGATTTTATCTTTGGTGACATGCCTTTTATCTTTTCTGAGATGTCTCTGACTAGAAAGGTGATGATGGGGCATGTTCACTTGTTTGTTGCTTGTGGATTGTTCCTTAATAATATGATGACTTGTCTTAGGACATAATTGTCTTTAAGATCATCAAGGACATATGGGTCTCATGTGAATTAGGGTATTCCTTAACTTTGGACCACATGCGAAGATGCTTTTAAATCTTGTTTTTTTTTTTTTAATGCCCTTAGTTGATAGAGATCAAGGGGTCAATATGGATAGGAGGGAGATAGGATAAGCAAGACCAAAAGATGATAAGGGATAATAAAAAAATATAATAAATAAGGTATTGGATAGGGACCAAAGGGTGTGGATAAGGATAAATATATAGGATACTTGATGCTCATGAAGGTCCTCAACCCTATCTAGATCAAACGTGAAAAAGAGGTATGGATGAAGATAGGGTGAATGAAGGATAATGGTGGATAAAGATATAGAATAATATGGAGGATAAGATGGCATGCCTGATAGTTCCCCCAGTGTAGAGTAAAAAAAGATAATGGATTATGCGTGATGCCGCTTTGCTAGGTTTTTGTCATGGTACTTGCCCAAGGTGCCACCGAGGTGGTTTTCACACATGGACGAAATTGTTTCTCTTTACTTTTTAATTTTTTATTTCCTTTTTATTTTAACTTTTTGGTAATAAAATGGATCAATGATAAAATATGGAGGAAGAACTCAAAAAATCTTGATCTTTGGATAATACCCCAAAAATATGTACTACAACCGACCATGGCTATTGAAAGTATGCTCATAGATATCGATAGGGTGATGGTAAAGGGAGAATAAATGGATGACAATTAAGATATATGGTGGTAAGGATGTATGTGAAGGATTGGATAAAAGGGATGAAAGTGTAAAGAATAGGTGTTGGATAGTGGATAGAAAGTTGGAAGCTTTGTGTAGGAGAAGATGGAAACGGTGACAAGATCAATGTTGCCACACCTTGAAGGGTAGTGGAATGGTGGAGAAAAAATAGATTTAGAAATTTTAAATTGTGATGGAGAAAAGGATGAGAATTTAAGGACATGAGAACATAATGATGGATTAAGTATGGAAAGGTGAATACTGAGAGGGGAGGGGTGAATCAGTATTCCAAAAAAATTTAACTAACTTTCTTTAGCATTTATTGAATTCATAATGTTGCATGCATCTCATTAAAACATATAAAGCATTTAACAATAAATATAACTCATAATACAATAATTTCGATATCATAGAAATCCTTGTTAGAGGATAAAAACTGCGGTGGGGATGACACCCACAAAACTTCACTACTACAATAAACATTCTGCTCGGTTAGAGCTACAATGATAGCTATTTTTTATAGCTTGCCCTGTTAAGAGTATTAACTCGGTTAAGATTATAAAGACCAGTTAAGTCTACCTTGCTAAAGGATTTCACAATTCTAATCTAAGAACTGTACCCTGTTAAAGGATTTACAAAATAAGATCTGCTAGGATCTTCTCAGTTAAAATACTTTACAACTCTGATTACTCTTTAATTAGTAACATAAAAAATAAAAATAAAAAAAGTGCATCTACTTATTCTTTTCAGACTCTATATGATTAATAATTGTTTACCTTGTACCATGCTTTACTCACGATAACAACTTAGTGCTTGGTAACTTCAATTCTAAATCACATTAATAATCTGGTCTTTATTGCTATGTTACTTGGTAGCTTCTCTTCTTATCACCTTCTTTCTGCAATCTCTTCTTTGCACATGCACTCTCATATGCTTATCCTCTTATCTCATACTATAATCTTCACACTCTTATCCATTTATATTCAATTCTAGAAGCAGTGGAAATGTTATAGAATCGTCTCTTCAAGTGGTGCTAGCATTGGTTACTCCTCCAATGTATATTTCATATTTAATTCTTATTGGTGAATCTTACCTTGTAATCATGTATAATCATTATGTTTAGATCTCCAATTTTCTATTAGACAATCTCCTCAATAATTGTAAATTGTTTTCTTCTCAGTGTCCAGGTTCAATGTATCTAGAGATTCTCCTTGTGTCAGCCTGTCATGCTTGGTAATACATTTTTCTACTACTTGATAACTATATCATCTCATAGTTCGGTAGATGTATCTCAATACAACTCAGTGTTTGGTGCTCGATTCTTCCTTTCTCAGTGTCTAAACTTCCTTTGTCTTAACTAACTAGCTTGTGTGCTTTACTGACTTGACTTTCCTTCTTTACCGAATGACTTTGACAAGGGATTTGGAAGGGGATGGTGGAAGATGTTTGGATGGAGGGTTAGAGTAAGCCATTAGAAGATTAAATAGCAACTTTGATTTTTCCTATGCAAGTCTTGTACAAGTGACTTGGGAATCCACATAGTTTTTTATTTTTGTTTTCCTTGTGATTCTTTAGAGCGCATTTCTTCAGAAGGGATTTAGGAACCCACATTTTCTTTGATGTTTCTTTTCCTTGTGATGCTTTAGAGCATATTTATTTAACAAGAGATTTAGGAATCCATGTGATTTTTTATTTTCCTTTTTGATTGATGGGCCTTTGTGGCCTTTTGGATATTTTTTTGTTCTTTGGGATCATATTTTTCTTTGTATTTACATATTTATTAGATTGGACATGTTGATCCTTTAATATATGTGGATTCTTTAACTTATGGTTATTATGTTTGGAATCCAAATTACTTCCAAAGGTGCAGTGAGTCATGGATGGATAGGAGTGATATGGAGAGTTCATGTGGATAGGTGACTGGAAGGTTTTTAAGTATGTGTTCCTTTGTCAATCTTGATATATAGAGGGTAAGTGGGTGGTGAGATAGGAATGATAGACATGGTTGATGGAGGGATATAAGGACCCAAGATGGATGGAACAGATGAAGACTTTAATTTTGAAACATAGGGACCCAAAATGGATAAGGATAATGGTGAAGGTCTATGTTTACACTTGAAGGAAGGGATAAATGGTGTAAAAGGGATATCAACATCTATAGAGTGAGATAGATTTCCAAGGCCATCATATTTAATATTTTCTTTGATAAGGAGCAACAGGAGCTTGAGGAGAGCTAGCATCATGAGGGGGACTAGGAGGAATTATAGGTTCTTGAGGTGAACATGAAGGATTATGACAAGGAGATGATGGGATCCTTTGATATTGACATGGAGGAGAATCATTAGACGGACTTGAAAAAGTTCTTTGCATTGTATATTCAATAGGTTCATGGGAGGAATGGAAGGAATATTAGGATCTTTCTCAAAGGGTGAATTAATAAATGAACTTGAAGGACATGTTTCTCTCGAGATGGAAGATAATCATCTTGAAAGAAGTGAAAAGATATGAGGGGATCATCATGATGTTCTTTGGATACATGATCTTGGTAAAAATTTGGATGATATTGAAGTGTTTTGGTATCTTGATCTTTATCTATGTTAGGAATTTATTCTTCATTGTTTAAATTATCCTCTTGACATGGATCCACTTCTAAGGATGAGGTAGGAGTTTGGATTTTCATGAGGTATTATTGGAGGGAGCCCATATTTGAGATGGTGAGGAAACATTTTGAATAGGACTTTCTATAGTGGGTATGACTAGATTTGAAGTACATTATGGTTTAGGTTCTAGTAATTTGGAAGAATGGGAAGTATTTTCATCAATTAGGATTAACTTGGATTTCTATAGTAGATAGTCCTTGAGATTCAACATGAAAAGTATCATCATTGAGTTCATTGTTTAAAGGAGATGATATGGATTATTGTTGGGAAGCTTTAGAGATGAAGGAATGGTGAGAGAGATGGATTCTATATGTGTGTCATTGCTAGACATAGGTTCATGATTTTGATCATACTCAAAAGTAATTTATTCTTATTCTTCTTTAGGTGTGTTATTAGGATCTTCAATTCTAATTACACCATCATCAAGGAGATCTTGAATCTTATGTTTCAATTCCATGCAATTTTAAGTCTTATGCTTTTGTTTATGATATGCACAATAGGTACTCGGCCAAAAATAACCACATGTTGTTTGTTTAGGCAATGTAATAATGTTGTGCACAAGAAGTTCCTTTAAATCCGACTCAAGGGATTGCCCTAAAGGTGTAAATTTTCTATCTCTAGGATATTTAAATTGGCATGTGTTCGTAGAAGAAGTATCTTGTCATCTTGGGGAAGAATCTATGTGATCTTTCTCAGAGTTTGTCTTTTGATTTTCCAATATTAGTTGTTCCACTTTATATAGTCAGTTAAGAATCTTTTAAGGTTTTGTATTCTTAATATCTTGAACTTTTTTATCATGATAAATCATTGGTTTTTGTTGTTGGGCTTCATAAATATCTCTCTTGAGATCTTGGATATGTAGAGTCAAAGAGGTCATTGGTTCTCTTGTTTAGGCTATGGATTTGGAAGTATGATTAACTTTGGCTTTGAAATTTTTACTTTTTGACCTTTTAAATTTTTAAAAATTATAAAAGCACACAAGAAAGAAATGAAAAAGAAGACAATATCCTAAGGATCATTTTTGGTAATGTGTCCTCTTTTTGGTTTCAATTAGCGAAGGTGATCCAAATATTCAAGCACATAAAACACATTAACAAACCTACTCAAGTGGGAATATCAATCCTTGTATACACAAGAAATGATGGCCAATAAGGTTCAACTATAGGCTTCACAAGCTCAACTAGGGGATGCCCTCTATATACACAAGGTATGTGAGGCTCAAGTCTGTAGATGAAAGAGAATACTGCCAAACAACCAAGAGTAAACGGTAACCCAATCTCTACATTAACTTCCCAAAGGTATAAATTTCTCTGGGGCTTGGCCCAGCTTGACAATATTCTACTTCCAAGAGGCCTATTTTTAGATTCAAGGCCCGCTATTTATACTTCATTGAAACACGAAAGTTGAGGTTGTCCCCTAGAGTAGTCACTTCTCTAGGTGGAGCCCCCTAAAAGAAAAAAGCAAGATTCCCATATTTAAATCCCCTCAAGCTCCTTGCAAGAAAGAATATATATAAGAAAACCTTGGGGATTAAAAAATAAAGGAGTTCATTTTAATCCCAAATCCAAATGTGAAAGATTAATTTTTTAAGCCCTTTTTTTCAATATGGGGAAGACACACTAAGCAAGATGAAACCAAGAAATGATCACTTTTTGCAATGTAAATAAAAGGGTTTAGAACAAGTGCACCTTGATTTTACGCTTCACCAAAGTAGTTTCACATTTATGATCTTCAAAAAATGACTTATGTCTACACAAGAACACAAGAAAAATTAGATCCCCTATAAAACCAAACACACCTGAAATATTTTTTTTAATTAAAAAAAAATCGTATATCTAATTAACAAAAATTAAAATCCAAAAAATATCTAATTTACAACTAACAAAGAAATTAAACTAATTTAAAAACAAAACAAATAAAAAAAAACTAAACTAAAATCTAAAAAAACTAACCTAAAATCTAAAAGAAATCGAGATAATTTAAAAAACTAAATTAAACTAAGTTAAAATAATCTAAAACTAAGTAAATGAAAAACCAAATATGTTAGAAGATGTTAGAAGATATTGGATTTCTACGTGGGATGTGAGAAGATATTGTTCTAAACAAGCATCAACAAAAGACCGAAGCATTGATTTGTGAAAGGCATATTACAGGAGCGACAGATTGTTGAAAGCTTCAATTTATTCACAGGTGCATCAAAAATCCCTTCTGAGAATTCTTACTGTAATTTATTCTGAAATAAATGAGTCAGAGTTCTGGCAGCATATTTGAATTGCAGTAAATTTTACATTGGAATCTTCTTTTCTTTTTTTTTTTTGAGAAATATTGAGTAATGAATCCAAGTTTGGGCAAATATCTTTCAATCTACAAATAAAAATAATTGAGGGATATTACATAGTGAACCCAATGCATCTTACATTTTACATCTAATTTTTAGTTTTGGTATTTCACAATGAAATTTATGAAATCTGTTTGGTTTTCTATTTCTATATTTATCAAATCATGTGTAAGATAATAACTTCTTTTATTTTGTGTTACTTGTGTGTACTCATAATACTTACATATTGTATAATTAGGCTTTCAAAAAGATTATCTACTTACAAAACATTTCTCAAGGCTTTTGTCCATGTTTCATGTTGTTATATGAGGATAGTTTTATGAAAATTAATGGAATGTATAGAGTTCATAAAAGCTTTGGTATATCATGACAATCATAGAGATGATATTGAAATGAATCATACTTGTACCTCTCCCATGATATTTTTTTTTTAATGAGGAAAGAATCAATATTCCTACCATTGATCTCTCTAATGGAGATACACATTAAAGAGTAGTAATGGATACTCTCCTTACAAAGGTACTTTGGTCCAAGAGGGACAAGCTAAACATGTCAATATTATTACATATATCACTCTAGATCCTTTTTGTTCTCCAAGATCTTATCTTATCCATCAACATAATTTGAGATAAAATGATGTTACGCCTTTGATATATGATCTATCTCCCAGCGTAACATTGATAAAAGATGAAGATCTATATCATAAAACTTCTTCTCCAACATATCAAAGTGGATAATAGTGATAAGATTAATACTATCGATATAAATATCAATCATCCTCCATCTATTCATCCCTACACAACAAGTTTTAATGAAGTCTATTATAAAAACCGTCCTCATTCCTTAAAATTTTGTTTAATTAAAGAAATAAAACTTGCACCTCCCAAGGATCATTTGACATTAGCAAAAAGAATATTTTGTAAACTTAAATATGACAAAAGAATTGGATTCCCTTTTTGACACTTTCCAAAGAATCCTAAATCAAATAATAATGGTAAAAATTTCCTTCTTCATAATAGCAATTCTCATTCTCTTGCTAATTATTTTGAGTTTAAACAAATTGTTCAAGGTTTACGCGATAGGACTCTTATTTATATTACACCGTATCTCATTCTTTTTCTCAATCCTAAGGTCATGTCTTAACACTCCCTTTGCTTATTTCATTTCTCCACACCATGTGAAATTGGTATCTTACCTTGATGGGGGCTCTTTTTAATTCATTGTGGTATAATTTTATGTGCAATCATTACTTTGTGAGCAACATAATTGTCTTTCTCGTCCTTGTCTCCATCCTTAGGGAGCAATAATAGTGTTTCAATCTTCTATCCTTCCTAAAGATCTACTTTCCCTTTGTTGGGTTGTATTTTTTGTAACATGACGTCCTTTTTTTCATATATTTGTTTGTTCTTTGTAACGATTATCTCTTTTTAAGGAGGTTTACATCCCTTATTACAACCTCTTCCTATCTTAAAAGTGTATGTATATTACAAATGATCTCTCACAACTAGGGAAAAAAGTGTGTTATACTTCACCAAGAATACCCTTACCTAGCAATGGGGATTTGGTGTGAGTAGATATTGTTGCAAACAAGCATCAACAAAAGACCGAAGCATTGATTGGTGAAAGGCATACTACAGGAGTGACGGATTGTTGAAAGCTTCAATTTATTTACAGGTGCACCAAAAATCCCTTCTAAGAATTCTTATTGTAATTTATTCTAAAATAAATGAGTCAAAGTTCTTGCAGCATATTTGAATTGCAATAAAATATACATCGAAATCTTCTTTTTTTTTTAGAAATATTGTGTAATGAATCCAATCTTGGGAAAATATCTTTCAATCTACAAATAAAAATAATTGAGGGATATTACATAGTGAACCTAATGCATCTTACATTTTACATACTTCTAATTTTTAGTTTTGGTCTTTCACAATGAAACTTATGAAATTTATTTGGTTTTCTATTTCACATGTGATTGCATTGCTTCTTATCTATAATTATCAATTCATGTGTAAGATAATAACTTCTTTCATTTTATGTTACTTGTGTGCATTCATAATACTTATATATTGCATAATTAGGCTTTTAAAAAGATTATCTACCTACAAAACATTTATCAAGGCTTTTGTCCATGTTTCATGTTTTTATATGATGATATTTCTAAGAAAATTAATAGAATGTATAGAGTTCATAAAAGCTTTGGTAGATATGATTGTTAAATTTATTTCAGATTTGATCTATCTATGGCTTTTCTATTTGCAGAATACGATTCTTACAATCATTGTACAAACTTGATAAATATGAAATTGATGCCAAATCAATATTGAGAAATATTGATCATGAATTCACAAGTCTGAATTTTTCCTTAATGGTATTTGATCTAAAAGAGTAGAACATTTATTGATTTCTATATCTCTAATTATGGATGGGATCTACATTAAATATATAAGGAAGAGACACATCTCATGAGCGGACATGTCTCCACAAAATGGAGGCATGTTCATTCATGAGATGTCTCATGAATTGTGCCTTTCCATCTTGTATCGTCAAAAATTGGAAGCACTTCCATTTAAGACTGGTTTATCCCTTTGAGTAGGTAGTTTGGGGTCATGTCAAATGCCTCGGGTAGGTCCCTGGCTTGAATCTAGCTTTTCTCCTCACTCTGCCCCTTTTTCCACTCTCTTTCTGCACTTTTCTGGCACTCTAGACTAAGATCCTGAGATCTTTGACCTCAGGGTCAAGGTCGACCTCGACTCTAACATGGGTCAAAGTCAACCTCATCCTTGACCCTATTGGTTGTGTCACAAAATTTTGACCTTTTCTCCCTACAAAACCCTAGACTGTTGTCTGCCTTTGCCTGCAAGCTTATTTCTATGTGCGAAGAAAATCTATGATGTTTTATGGTTTGCGCTCTTGGTCTCATGTTCATTTTTGTGTCACCATACTCCAATCTAGATCGCATGTCCTAAATTGCAAAAACCAAGGAGACATTCAAGTTTCAAGGTCTGCTAGAAATAGTTGTCTTCATGTCAGGGGGTGTCAAAACTGTTTAAGCATAAAAACCCTCGATGTTTTTGCATTCCTTTGTTACCTTTGTGTCAATGTGTAAACCCAGGTTGTTTTTGGTAGTTCACTTCTTCGTAGCTAAATCTCTAGCTTTTGGTTTTCTTATGTGCATTGCTGCAACTATGTGGGGCCCAATTCTTTTTGATTTTCCAATCACTTGATCTCAAGTTTCTTGACTGGTTAAGTCTTTTATTCAGTGATTAAGCGACTGTGTGTTCACGGGATCTCTTGATTTTGGCAATTAAGTGCTTTTCATTCGGTGACCCGGCCTCCTCTTCAATCACGTGGTCATGTTGTCCTAGCGGTTAGTTCTTTAACCTTCAGCGATCTGGCAAACAGTTAGGTTTCTTTTGGCAGTTTGGTCATGCGGTAGGATATGGTTTGATTGAATCAACGGTTGTCACATGATCGTAAGGAATATTCTTTCCCTTTGCAATCATGTGACCACCATCTGATGGTGTGGTAAGTAAGGCGGTGGGTCTGGGGTGCAGTCATGTTGAGGTTCTCGATTTTGATTGGCTACCAAGATAGTGACGTGGCAAATGACTTATTGCGGCCCGGTTGACTATTTCTTTTATCTTTTGTCGACCGCCATATCTATCAGGAAGGACTAAAATCTATGGTCATGTTTTAAAGTTCTCTCAGTTAGTCATTGTCACCAATTTTGAATGTTTTTGAGGGTTTTCTGCGAGGATAGGGATAGTGCGCCGAGAGAGCCATGATGTCAGGCCTTTCTTGGTCATTCTGTAGCTCAGTTGCAGGTGAGAATTTATGAGGGAGATCCTGACGGCCGTTTCAAGTTGATTTTGTGTCCTAGGGAACTTTAGCCAAGGAAAGATTGATAGCTAGGTCACACCTTCTCTTTTGTTGTCAGATTTATGCAGGGGTTTTGTGATGATTTTTGTCCTCGAAGTGGGTACATGGCTAGATTGGCTACCTAAAATTGATGTTTTATTTGATCTCGTCGGCCTTGTACTAGGAGCTTGTCTTGTCTGCATTCACTATCTTGAATGTGGTTAGGTGATTTTGAAATTGTTGGCTTTGAATGATCAACAACTTGTTGCAATCCTGGACATATAAAGGATTTTTCTTGATCATTCAAAGGTATTGGGAGTTAGGTGTTTTAACTGGCATACTCGGTGAACCCTATTCTCAATCAGGGGTTGTGACAATTTTTGGTTTTAGTGCTTGTTAATGAAAGATAGAAAGTTGTAGGTCCAAGCTATAGTTTGTAAGCTTGATTCTTTAGGACTGATTGTATGCATAGAAAGGATTCATCATACTTAATATAAATATCTGATTCTTCTCTCTCCTCTATACCAAGATAGGTGGACTTTGAGGTTTCTGGTTCATTACATATCATTTTATTTACGTATCTTCATTCATGAGTTCCGATCTAGGATTGGGTTAAATATTGCTCTGGATGGGATGTGATTTTACCCTTGTTTACATAAGGATTCTTTGTAAGTAGTAAGAATTATGGTAAATGTATTTATGGCTATGAATCTCATATTGTCTTTAGTCTTTTTTGTTAGATTAGGTGAAAAACTAATCTCCCAAGAACACCTACTTGCATAACCCTATCACATGGAAGAAGCAAAAAATAGAAAGCAAGAAAAATATATGGAGGCCAAAAAGCCAGAGACATCATATGCACATTCAAAAGAACAATCTCTGTTATGAACAATATTACAATATGACAATCTAATCTCCTTAAGAAATACAAAGAGGTGAATCCTTATAAAAGGAATCACGAAACCCTAAAGGAGAAAACCCTAAAGAATAATAAGATGCCTAAGTTTAACTTAAGTGTAGAGTATAATAGACTAATAATTAAATAAATTAATTATTAGCTATGATATGACAACTCTAACATTTGCATCTTTTGCACCTAAGAAATCTCGCCCAATGGATGAGGCACTGTCCTAGATTAGTAAATCTTTTGCCAACACACACTAACTAAAGTTGTTGCAATCACAAAGTTGAAATTAAAACCATTCTAAGTTTTAAATCTTTGGTTGAAAAGTTTTGTTTTCCCATAGTAATGGAGAGTCAATGAATGTTAGGTTGGCATTTAGTACTTTCTTGCTATCATCTGCTAAATGAATCCAATCTAGGTGTTGTGTAGGATATAATTTTTCACTGGGTTAGGTGCACCTGCCTTGGTTTTGCAGAGTCAAAAGTGAAGAGGGCAATCTTGTCCCTATAGTTGGTCTAGTTACCTTAAGATCCTTTTACATTTTGGAACTAACCACTCCTAAAATCTGTCTGAAGGTATATTGGCAGCCTAAGAGCATAAGCAATTTTGAAACACCAACAAGATGGAGACTTTGCTGGGGAATGTTACACAGTCTATAATAACCAATAGGTCATCGTTGGTAACATAGGGTTATCCTTGCCCGTTGTCCTATCAAACTCATTGTGGTACTTATTAGTGAGGAAATAGTGTTCTAAGATTCCCAATATATATTTGGGTGGTGACTCAAACAATCTCTGTAGCAGTGCTAGTTAGAAAATCATTTGCAGAATGAGTTACAGAGGTACTAGGTCTCAGAGAAATAAACATCTTGAAGACAAATAGAAAGAAGGTCTTCCAAGAACTTCTAGGCCCAGTCAGATAAGGGAGGGAAGAAAGAATAAGAATATGTTTCATACTCAGAGACATAAGGAGGATACAGGACAAGAAGATCAAATCCAACCTGGTCAAGAAGGAAATACCTCAGAATATGAGGAGGCTGTTGATTTGGGGTTGAACCAATATGAGGATGAGGTTCAAATGGGAGATGCTGAATCTGAAACTACTCTCCTAGAACCAGAAGAAATTTTTGAAGAATTCTATGAGCTGGAAAGAAAAATCCTAGAACAAGTTTCTATCAGACAGCAAAGAGAAAAGGAAAAAGAAGAAAAAATTAGGCATGCCATGATAAGGGCTTACCAACTAAGAAGGCATCTGTTAAATTTAGAGGCAATAAATCATGTCCCAGAGCCTAAAAGAACAAGGGAATAGCCTATTGTGCAGGAGGTATATGAAGTCACTAGACCTAAAGATAAAGGTAAACAAAGAGTTGTTGGAGTTACAATCAATGAACATGTTAATGATAAGGATCCTTTAGATCAGGAGTTGAGGTTAGATGTTGATCTTGAGAAAGCTAGAAAAGAGAAAGAAATATGGGCTAAAGAACTTGAGAAAGCAGAATTGGAGGCAATTGCTGCAAAAATGAGGAAGAAGATCGGGTTTCTCAAGCAAACTTCAAGACCTTCAAATGTTGTTGTTTCTTCTTTGGAACAAGGTGGGAATCATGGGAACCTTGCAACTCGAAAAAAAAAAATCCCAACCCCAGATACTATTAAGGTTTCTGTTGTTTCAAACACAAGGACATCTACATCTCAAGGAGTTGATCCACCGCAGGGAGGACCTGTACATGAAAGGTATAAACAACTTATCTTCTTTGGCATTCCTGGTTATCCTAATGTAATTCTTGATGAAATTAGAAAGAAGCTCCCTAAATTTTCTGGAAATAATCTCACCACATGTGAGGAACACCTAAAGAACTTTATTGATATAATAGATGATTATAATATTGAGCCTGATGATGTTATAATGAAGCTATGTGTACAATCTCTAACCGAGGAAGCTAGGGACTGGTTTAGAGATTTGCCCCATGCTAGTATAGGGTCTTGGAATGAATTTAAAAATTGTTTGAAAGAACATTATGGTGACAAAACAAATGAGGGTTTCATTTTGAATGAATTCAATAATATCAAGAAAAATCAGAATGAGGATGTTCTTGAATTCAATATGGTCCCAAAAAGGTATGCACAAGCTCCTACAAGTTATCAGATTAGATGATAGGGTGTGTCTTGTGACATACTTGAATGCTTTTGATGCAAAGATGGGGTACCTTTTAAGGGATAAGAATCCTAGAAATCTTGGGGAGGTTTACAAGTTGGCCATTAACATAGAAAGTAATAGAAGAATATTAGGAAAGTTGGGGAGAAGAGAGGATTGTAAGCCTCAAATGCAGAACAGGAGAGAAATGGGAAGATTTGAAAACTTAAAACCCAAAGAGGAGGATAACCTAAAGTAGATTCTAAATGCTTTAGAAGATTTGAAGCCTGGTGAGAGAAGAGATAACAGGGCTGCAACTAATGACAGGTCAACTTGGCAGCCAAGAATACAAAATTACCCATATAATACTCAGTGGAAGGATGGCAAGCCCATTATTCTAGCCAAGAGGGATAGGTCAGATGATAGGACTCCTGATCCTTTGCAAATAACTTCATTCAATATGAGTGATGACGTCCCATGGTGTGTTTCTTGTCAATCTCCTCATAGTCCTGAATATTGTATTATTGCCTTGAACATGTCTGAAAACTAGGAGCGAGATAAGAAATATGATAAAAATGGTTGTGCAATTATTTCTTCACATGCTTGGGATGAGGTTGACTCTACTGATGAGATTGAGAATCGATATGTTGTTGGCTCTCAAGCTAGGAATGAGATATCCCATCAGCAAGTTTTCTATGATGAAGAGGAAGAAGAATTTGATGATGTTAGAGGTGGTACAATGAAGGGTGAGGGGCATATCTTCCTAAGGTGACCTTCTGATGAGGAAATTTCCCAAATCACTGTAGAAATGGTCACTCAAGCTAGGAGAAATTATAATTTGAGAGGCAAGATAGTTGGGAATACCAATGGTAAACCGGGTAGCATGTTTATTAAGAAATTAGAAAAGAGCACATGACAATCTGAAGAAAAGGGAAAGGGTGTTGATGATGTCAACCAGGTCAAGGTAAAAAGGAAAGTTGCACCTATTGTGATGCATAAAGGTGAAGCAAGGACATCAAAAATAGTTGTTCCCTTACCCCGAAAGGAAAATGAGTCTCTACACAAAAATTCATCTGACTTAACTTTCCAAATAAATGATAGGGGTGCCACTGCTATAAAAGGGGACGTGGATGACCAGAAGTATGTTCCTATTGATATGACTAAGTTTCTTTCACAAATTACTATCAAGGTCCCACTTTTGGAAATAATGAGGATAGAGGAGCATAAGGTGAAAGCTCTAGATTGGGTAAACAATGCCTCTTCCACAAAGGCCCAGGGGATGAGTAGAGGTGATAAGCATGTGGCTTCTTTGGATGACACACTTGATACTAAAAATGAAGAAATTATCTCTAAGATTCCTCAGATATATTTGGATGCAAATGTCGTTAGTACTGCATCAGGAACAGTGGATCCTTTCTTCCTGTCTCTTATAATAAATGGAAAATTGTTGAAAAATTGCATGATCAATTCTGGGGTGTCAAATACTATCATGCCTGTAGAAATCATGAAATAAATGGGACTAAAAGTTGATACACCTCACAAAAGATGTCAAGCTATGGACTCAAGAGAAGTGCCAGTTATAGGTACCATTAAGGTGCTGCCTTATAAATTGGTGGCATATCCAGACAAGCAGCTAACTATGAGTGTTCTAGTGGTTGATATCCCTCCTAATATGGGATGATGTTGTCTAGGAGATGGAGTGCCTCTATGGGAGGAAGTATCCAGTGTGACCTGTCTTTTGCTACTTTTGACACTATAGGAAAAAGTGTGAGCGTGTCAAGGGAAACTAGAACTCCACATATGATTGAGGAGAATGAAGATGAAAATATGAATTGTTTTGTGGACACTGACATTGGTTCTTTCCAAGTTCAGGTGAAAAAGGTGCAAGAAAAATTCAAGTTTGTCCTTCTGACTGAAGATGAGGATAACATGGCAGAAGGTGATGTCTTATGGACTTTATATTTTGATAGAGCAAGTTCGAAGGAAGGTGCCGGAGCAGGAGTGATATTAATATCCCCAAATGGTAAAACTTTTAATTTTTATTTTGCTCTCATGTTTCCTTGCACAAACAATGTTGCTGAATATGAGGCCCTACTAATTGGTTTGAGACTAGCATCAAGGCATGGGATTAAATCTCTTAGGGTGATTGATGATTTTGAGTTAGTAGTTTCTCAAATTAGATCAAGATATGCATCAAATAATCGAAGACTGAAACAATATAGAAATGTTGTTTGGGATGAAATTGAGAATTTCAATGCATTTGGTATTGATTGGATGGATAGAGGCCAAAATAGGATGGTTGATTTGTTGGTGAATATAGTATTAAGGCCAGAGGATATCACTTTTGTAGGGATATCCAAAATTGAGGTTCAGTCTAGGCCCTCTATCCCAGATAATGTTGAAAATTGGTAGGTATTTTCTAATGATCAAGATATACTGAGATTCTTGCAATGTGAGTCTCACTTTGGTGATCAGGAGATGGATTTCAGCACTTATGTTAACACTAGAAATGGGAAGGAGATTGTCTTTGGGAAAGAGGTTTTGCAATTGAAATCCAATAGGGTTCCAAGAGGATTGGTTTCTCTTGAGAGGGCATTTGATAATAAAGAAAGGCCTTATTCTACTAAAATTATTGATAAGCTAAATGATTTGGAGGAAATAAACCTAGGAACAAGTATAGTACCCAAAAATGTTTATATTGGTAGGAGATTGTCTCCGGAGGTTAGAAAGACACTAATTAATCTTCTCAAAAAATTTAGACATGTTTTTGCATGGTCTTATGATGATTTGAAAGCTTATAGAGAAGATCTGTTCCAACATGAGATACCACTGAAAGAAGGTACCAAACCATTTAGGCAAAAATTAAGACCTATGAATCCTACCTTGGCACCAAAAATGCAAGATGAACTCAAAAGGATGATAGATGCAAGAATCATCAGGCCTATCAGACATTCTACTTGGGTGTCAAACTTGGTTCTAGTCATAAAAAAGAATGGTGACATTAGATTGTGTGTTGATTTTAGGAACCTGAATGTCAATTCTTTGAAGGACAATTATGATTTTCCTAACATGGAAAATATGCTACAAAGAGTCACTAGATCAGAGCTAATGTCCATGATGGATGGCTTCTCTGGATATAATCAGGTTGAGGTCAAGGAGTCAGAGCAATTTAAGACCGCATTCACTACCCCGTGGGGGACATATGTTTATGTTAGAATGCCCTTTGGTTTGACAAATGCTAGAGCTACATTTTAGAGAGCCATGGATGTGGCCTTTGCAGATTTTATAAATAATTTTTTGGTTGTGTATCAGGATGATCTCACAACATACTCAGCTAAGGAAATTCAACACTGTGAACATCTTGAGAAAAATTTTATCAAGGCTTTGGAGTATGGGGTTTCTTTGAATCCAAAAAAGTGCATTTGGTGTTGTGGAAGGTAAACTCTTGGGACATATTGTGTCTAAGGGTGGAGTGAGGATTGACCTTGAGAGGGTTATGGCTATAGATAGGCTTTCCCCACCCAAAAATGTTAAAGGAATACAATCCTTTTTTGGGCAAGTAAACTTTCTAAGGAGATTTGTTACAAATTTTGCAAAAATTAGTATCCCCATCTCCAGGATGTTGAAGAAAGAGGCAAAGGTTGAGTGGAATAAAGAAGCAAATGATTCTTTTAGAAGTATCAAACAACCCATTAGGGATGCCCCAGTTTTAAGGACACTTGATTATGGTAAGCCCATGCAGATTTTCTCTTTTGCCTCCTGTCATACAGTTGCAGTAGTTTTATTACAAAAGAATTCAGATGGATATGAACAACCCATATCATTGTTTAGAAAATCCCTACAGGTAGAAGAATTGAAATATGACATTATTGAGAAGAAGGTATATGCCCTGGTCAAAGCTGTCAAGGCTTTTAGATGTTACCTTGTAGGAGCTAAGGTGGTTGCTTATGTTCCTAGTGTTGCAATTAAGGATATATTGGTGCAACAGGAGGCTTCAGGGAAAAGATGTAGATGGATCAATAAGATCCAAGAATTTAACATTGACATCCAGATTACAAAATTAGTAAGAGGCTTAGGTCTTACAAAGTTAATGGCACAAAGTAATCTAGTTGCAAATCATATAAATATGTTAGAAGAGGAACAAAGGCCATATATTTGTCACATGGATTGTTGTGAGTGGTACAAGGATGTTATTGGTTACTTGCAAAAGTTGTTTCTTCCCCCTGACATGGATGAGAATAAAAGGAGGACTGTTAAGCTACAAGCTACAAGGTATGCTATTGTAGATGGTAAGTTGTGGTGGAGAAGCAATGAAGGGGTGTTGCTCAAATGCTTGGACTAGGAGAAATCCAGAGCCTTGTTAGATGAAATGCACCAAGGTGTTTGTGGAGGGCACTATATGGAAAAAACCACAGCCCATAAGATCCTTAGGTCTAGTTTCTAGTGGCCTACAATCTTTAAGGATGCTCATCAGCTTGTAATAAAATGTGATGCATGTCAAAGATTCGCTGGTAAGTTGAAATTTAATGGGAATTTACCACTCAAGCCTCTTGCAGTTCAGGCCCCTTTTCAAAAGTGGGGTATAGATTTTATTAGGGATATTCCAAACAAATCCAGCGATGGACATTCTTATATATTGGTAGTGACAAACTATTTTACTAATTGGGTTGAAGCTATCCCCACTAGAAAAGCTACTAGCAAGTTTGTGACAGACTTTGTGATGCAGAATATTCTTATCAAGTTTGGTTGCCTAGAAGTTATTATGGTTGATAATGCAATGTGTTTTAGATCACAAGAATTCAATGATTTTTGTCAGCAGTATGGGATACACATTTCATTTTCTTCCCCATATCATCCACAAGGTAATGGCCAGGCTGACTCTAGTAATAAAAATCTGATTAAGATTCTCAAGAGAATGTTGGATAAAAATAAAAAGGCTTGGGACTCAAAGTTACAGTTGGCATTGTGGGCCGATAGGGTGACTGTAAAGAAGGCCATAGGGTGTGCTCCCTTTGATTTGGTGTATGGGATAAATGCTAGATTGCCTCAGAATAATCTATTGCAGATGTATCAGTTTGTTCAAGCATATGATGAAGACTTAGATGATGAGATGATAGTAAGAATGGATGAGTTGATAAAATTGCATGAGATAAGGAGAGATGCACATGAAAGAAATGAAAGATTGTAGACACAATGTAAGGATCTGTATGATAGAAGGGCTACCCAGAGGAGCTTTGAAGTTGATGACCTTTTCCTAATGTGGAATGCAAGATTGGAAGATAAGGGAAGGCATGGGAAGTTTGACCCAATCTGGTTAGGCCCTTATCTTATTGGAAGAAAATGGGGATCAGATTCTTATATCCTGAAGGATTTAACATGCGGTACTTTGGAATTTCCTGTTCATGGACAGTTGCTAAAGTTTTACTTCCCTTGAAGTATTTTTTCCATGAGCAGTAGTTTAGGGTTTTCTGTATAGTCATGTTGTTTTTGGTTGAGCTTTGTTGGTCTACTTCTCTAGGACATTTTGTGGTTCTCATTGTATCTGCAAGAGATACACATCCCTGAGTATGATCCACTGTTGGTTGTGTCACAAAATTTTGACCTTTTCTCCCTGCAAAACCCTAGAGTGTTGCATGCCCCTGCCTGCAAGCTTGTTTCTATGTGCAAAAAAATATATCATGTTTTATGGTTTGCACTCTTGGTCTCATGTTCATTTTTGTGTCACCATGCTCCAATCCATATCGCATGTCCTAAATCACAAAAACCAGGGAGCTATTCAAGTTTTAAGGTCTAGTGGAAATAGTTGTCTTCATGTCGGGTGGTGTCAAAATTGTTTAAGTATAAAAACCCTTGATGTTTTCACATTCATTTGTTACCTTTGTGTCAATGTGTAAACCCAGGTTGTTTTTGGTCATTTGCTTCTTCACAGCTAAATCTCTGGCTTTTGGTTTTCTTATGTGCGTTGCTGCGACTGTGTGGGGCTTAGTTATTTTTTATTTTCCAGTCACTTGATCTCCAGTTTCTTGAGAGGTTAAGTCTTTTATTTAGTGATTAAGCAACTGTGTGTTCATAGGATCTCTTGATTTTGGTGGTTAAGTGATTTTCATTCAGCGACCCGGCCTTCTCTTCGGTCACGTGGTCACGCAGTCTTGGCGGTTAGTTCTTTAACCTTCGATGATCTAGAAAATGGTTAGGTTTCTTTTGGCATTTTGGTCATGTGACAGGATATGGTTTGATTGAATCAACAGTTGTTGCATGATTGTAAGGAATATTCTTTCCCTTTGCGATCATGCGACCACTATCCAATGGTGTGGTAAGTAAGGCAGTGGGTC
Source organism: Chamaecyparis obtusa (assembly GCA_027943335.1). Classification (NCBI taxonomy): domain Eukaryota; kingdom Viridiplantae; phylum Streptophyta; class Pinopsida; order Cupressales; family Cupressaceae; genus Chamaecyparis; species Chamaecyparis obtusa. The sequence continues at coordinate 781,072 of BSBK01004407.1, read as the reverse complement.
TGGGGTGCAGTCAAGCTGAGGTGCTCGATTTTGATTAGCTATTGAGGTAGTGATGTGGAAAATGACTTGTTTGGGCCTGGTTGACTATTTCTTTTATCTTTTGTCGACCGCCATATCTATTGGGAAGGACTAAAATCTACGGTCATGTTTTAAAGTTCTCTCAGTTAGCTGTTGCCGCTAGTTTTGAATGTTTTCAAGGTTTTCTATGAGGATAGGGATAGTGCACTAAGAGAGCCATGATTTCAGGCCTTTTTTGGTCATTCTCTAGCTTGGTTGCAGGTGAGAATTTATGAGGGAGATCCTGACGGCTGTTTCAAGTTGATTTTGTGTCCTAGGGAACTTTAGCCGAGGAAAGATTGATAGCTAGGTCACGCCTTCTCTGCTACAGCCAGATTTATGTAGGGGTTTTGTGATGATTTTTGTCCTCAAAGTGGGTACATGGCTAGATTGGCTGCTTAAAATTGATGTTTTATTTGATCTCATCTACCTTGTACTAGGAGCTTGTCTTGTTTGCATTCACTGTCTTGAATGTGGTTAGGTGATTTTGAAATTGTTGGCTTTGAATGATCAATAGCTTGTTGCAATCCTGGACATATAAATGATTTTTCTTGATCATTCAAAGGTATTGGGAGTTAGGTGTTTTAACTGGCATACTCGGTGAACCCTATTCTTAGTTATGAGTTGTGACAATTTTTTGTTTCAATGCTTGTTAATGAAAGATAGAAAGTTGCAAGTCTAAGTTGTAGTTTGCAAGCTTGATTCTTTAGGACTGATTGTATGCATAGAAAGGATTCATCATACTTAATATAAATATTTGATTCTTCTCTCTCCTCTGTACCAAGATAGGTAGACTTTGAGGTTTCTGGTTCATTACATATCATTTTATTTACGTATCTTCATTCCTGAGTTCCGATCTAGGATTGGGTAAAATATTGCTCTGGATGGGATGTGAGTTTACCCTTGTTTACATAAGGATTCTTTGTAAGTAGTAAGAATTATGGTAAACGTATTTATGGATATGAATATTAGATTGTCTTTTGTCTTTGCATCTTTTGCACCTAAGAAATCTTGCCCAATGGATGAGGCACTGGCCTAGATTAGTAAACCTTTTGCCAACACACACTAACTGAAGTTGTTGCAATCACAAAGTTGAAATTAAAACCATTCTAAGTTTTAAATCTTTGGTTGAAAAGTTTTGTTTTCCCATAGTAATGGAGATTCAATGAATGTTAGGTTGGCATTTAGTACTTTCTTGCTATCATCTGCTAAATGAATCCAGTCTAGGTGTTGTGTAGGATATAATTTTTCACTGGGTTAGGTGCACCCACCTTGGTTTTGCAGAGCCAAAAGTGAAGAGGGCAGTCTTGTCCCTACAGTTGGTCCAGTTACCTTAAGATCCTTTTACATTTTGGAACTAACCACTCCTAAAATATGTCTGAAGGTATATTGGCAGCCTAAGAGCATAAGTTGTTTTGAAACACCAATAGACCCAAGGTCTAGATTTCAAAATTCCATGATTTTCGGGTGTTGGGTTTCGAAAAGATTTGTTTTCCCACTTCCAGGTCAACTGTTTCAGATTTTGGAATGGTAAACTCTTAAATTGTATTTAATCTAGGTCCATTTCTATGGGTTAAGGCTTAATTGGAATTTAATTATCCTATGTCAGCCTCTCTAGAAGTTTTTTCCATAGACTAGTATAAAAGGAAGCCTTCCTCTCTCATTTTCACGTCCACTATCAAGTATCATTTACGATTGATCATCTCTCTTTTGCAATCAAGCACTCCATCTTTCAAGCAAGTATTCTCAATCAAGGAAGCATTCAAGCCATCATCATATTCAAGCATTCAAGTTCTCCATTGAAGATCAAGGATTCAAGCATTCAAGTCCTTGGAGGGATTTGGTTCAAGCATTTAAGATTCATCATTCAAACCCTAGATCTAGCCATCATGGTGGTGTGATCTTCCTTCAAGATCCTTTATTCATCTTCAAAGATCTCTTCATTATCCCTTCAAGGTGGATTCCAAGCATACAATCATAGAGGTTTTGATTTACGTTTGTTACTATTGATTCCAAGCTTTCATATTAACATACTTGATCACATTTCAAATATAATTGCATATCTATTGAGTATCATAGCTTCATTGTTAGATCTACTTCTACTACTTGCTAGCATTCTCTATTTCAATTATATTTTAAAGATTTGTTCCAAACTAAGGTTTGACCAAGGAAAACCCCTCATCCAAACAAAAAAACCCTCTTTTTCTTGAAGGTACAGGTGTGGGACAATGAATTGTAGTTCAGATTTGAGTACCCTTTTCGGCAAAATTTTGGGATCCATGAACATGATTTCTATCAGAATAGTATAGGTCAAGGATGACTTTTTGGGGTAATATTGTACCCTAGGGTAAGATCTTACCCCTTTCCTAAGGGTAAGGAAGACCTTCCTCAGAAAGATAGAAGGTTTTTGGGTTTTCTCTATTTCTTCATTTCCAGGCCAAATCTGGTTGCAAAATTCTCTGAAACTGAACACAGACAACAAAAAATAGGGATTTCTGAATCTGCTCCTTTTCAAGATAAGTATTTATGTTTTATTAGGTTTGCATGTCCACAACAATTTACATCTCCTATCATCACATTTTTCTTTACATTCATTCATTTAGACATACATATATCTTTATATCTTTCATTTAGGTGAGCACACTCTTTATTTTCCCTATATTTTGGTGAACCCGTGATAGACAACTCTTTCTTTTTGGTGTTAAATGCTTTTCTTTCTTTCCTTAAGGTTAGATTTCTTTTATGACCTTGCATTTTAAGTTCAAAAAAAACAAAAAAAATTATATATTTTACAAAATACAAAAATACTTCTTGCATTTCATTTACTATGAATACTTTTAAGATGCTTTGGTGCATGATTATTTTCTTTATTATCCTCCTCTTAGCATCTCTTTATCAAACTTATGATGTTTATGAGAGTATCATTCACTTCATTATGTTGGTTACTCTTCATCTTTCACTTGCATATGCTTTCGTGAGATTGACAGATACCAGTCTTCCTACTTTCAAAATTTTCATTAAAGATTTATGTGGTGGACTTATTACTCTTTTGGATTATGTGAAGAATTTGGTAGATGATACACCATCTCCTAATCTTCCTAACCCTAATCCTATTATCCCTAATATAGTTCCTAATCTTCCTAATTCGATTCCTAACATTCCTAATATGCCTAATTCTCCATCTACTATCCCTAGTTCTTCTCATACTTATGATCAGGTTCAAACTATGGTTCATGATGCAGATGTGCAAAAAATTTTGGATTTACCTTCCCCTTTGTATCTGATCCAAGATGATATTAAAGGGAAGAGAAAAGAAACTTCTTCTAAACCTATTATTCCACCTTATACAACCTTTACTCATGAACATGATAAACAATCACCTCCTATAGAAGCTTTACATGATATGTACACTACTAGATATAATATGATGACTAAACAAGGATATAAAGGTTTAGGGCTTGGTGTTAATGAGCATGGTATTAAATATCCAGTTCATATACCCCCTAAACAAGATATGTGTGGTGTTGGTTGTTTGAAAACTCAATCCAAGGTGGTTGATTTTGATCATCGTCCTCCTCTTCTCCCTACACCTACCTTAGATAACCCTTATATTCATCAAGAGGTGGCTAAGAAGGTGTATGTTCAATTAATGAATTCCAAGAAATAAATCTTTAGACCTATGCCAAAAGATGCTCTATCCAATTACAAATGTCCTTTTCATTATAGTAATACATATTTACTTGATGATAGTGTGCATTTCAAGTTATATGGTAGAGAAAGAGTTGCTTTAGGAATTATATCTCATTCTTGTGCAGTTTTACAATTCCTTCATAATTTCCACATAGGGAATACCCCTCATTCTGATATAGTATAGATCTTTTCTACTCTTGTCTCTAGACTGGGGGGCAAGAGGTGTATTTTCATCTAATCTTCTAGGATCCATTAGGCTCTTAACATATATTTTGTCTTGAGTTTAATTGGTATTCTCTCTATCTTTCTTCTCTATGGTTTTGCATTATGTTTATAATCATCCATAGATCTTATTCTATATTCAAGATATCTTTTCTAAAGATATTTATTTTGCAAAGGTATCCCTTTCTTTCATCCCTAGGGGGAAAGGTTCTTCCTTCTTTCTCTTTGTCTAAGGATCAGCTTTCCTTAGCTTAGTGGCATTTGTTTATCCTGTAACATTATTTCAATATATTGATTGAGGTTTTGGCTATGGATATCCTTTTTATGAGAGTTTGTTTTCCTAGGTCATCGCCTCTTCTTTATTTTGAAAATTATGTTCTTTATAAATTCTTTCCCTTGCTTTATGGTTAGAGTTTGATTCCTTTGTTCAAAAGATTCCTCTTCCTCTTGATTACAGGGGGTTGGATGATTGAATCTTTGTTTCTCTTTGAAAGATGATATTTTATCTAAAGCACTCCTCTATCATGGGGATCTTGTTGATAATATCTCTTTCTTTGAGGATCCTTTTCCATAAGTGACATATCATTTTCATGATTATCTATGCTCTTGGCTGTAAGGGTCAATACCCCTCGCTAAGAATATAGTATGATGCAGGACCATCCTAGGATTCTTGGCAATCCTGTATCAACCAAAAACATGTTTGTCTTTGAAGGTAGATTGCTAGTTTTGATCTTTGTTTGGTGGAGTTCTTGCTTAGTTTGAGAGACTAGTTGCTTGATTTATGTGATTACTGAGGTGCTTGTTCTATAAAGAATGCTCGGTGACTGAAGGCATCAATTCACTGGCACTCAAAAATAACTACATTGCTCGGTCATTCTTGTCATGGTTGGTTGACTGGTGCTCGGTTATTTCCTCTGTTGCTCAGTGTTCTTGCTTACCAAATGGATTGTTTTGTTGGATTGGCTTGGCCGACTGGTTCTATTGATTTAGATCACGCTCCTCGAGTTATGGATTGACTATTGGACATGTGGGGACCTAGATCTGGCATGTTGCATTCTTCTATGTAGATCTGATGACTGTTGGGGCCATCTTTGAGAGTTTATTTATTTTGTAAGGCTATGTGAGAGCCGACTGATGTTTTAACATTAAATATTTGTTGTAAGGGTTTATTGTTTCATCATCTGACTTGTGGCTAGGAATTAGTATTTATAGGATGCTTGGGTAGTTGTTTAGGCATCAGATAGTGGAAGGGAGGTTAGTAGCCTATGAGCTTAGGAGCAGGAAGATTGCTTGGAAGTTTGAGTACAAGTTGAGATCTTTCCTGGTTGCCTACCAGTGTGTTGTGTGTTGCAGACCTGGACTAGCTGAATGTTGACGTTGGGGAAAAGATTTGGATCCTATGAGATCTTGTAGACTATTACTTGTTTTATATTTGGTTGTAACTAGGAAGGCCTTACAGCCCAGCACATGGCATGTAATCGGTAATTTGATGAATAAAGACTTATGTTTGATTTCAGATCTATTTTTGTTATTATGTATTTTCACTGCATATTGGTTTGGCTGCAAGGTCGGTTAGTCCTTAATTGGATCCACCAACCTTGACTACATCATAGTATATTGTTGTTAATAGGATATCTCCTTACTTTGTGAAGTAGGTATCCTCTTTCTCTTCCTTATCATGTCTAGTAGACAGCCATGATAAGGAGGGGGCCATATATAGGGTCTCTCTTGTACTATAGTTTTCCATTTATATGCTAAATCCTCTTAAGGCAATGCACATAAGTTGCTAAATCCTAAAGAGACATGCATTTTTCAATTTTCAATATGCTAAATCCTCTAAAGGTAATGCACATAAGTTGCTAAATCCTGAAGAGACATGCATTTTTCAATTTTCAATATGCTAAATCCTCTGAAGGTAACACACATAAGTTGCTAAATCCTAAGGAGACATGCATTTTATATTCCATGGTGATACAAGAAGGTGGATCTATGGGTATTTCAAAAGCCATCAGAAGATGCATTACAATTGCAAAGCACATTTTTTGGGTGAACTATCAGGTTTTTCTATCTATTGGGTCTCCCTCCTTGGTGATTCACGATAAGGTGGGCATCTTACTGGGTGGGGTAATCACTTTCCCTTTCTCTCTTTTCGCTCTCATTATAGTAGGACTAGATCATGAAGCTATGTTATTTATAGTGTTTCTCTTGTCTTTCTTATGTAATCATTTGTGCTTTTATGATAGCTTTCTAAATATGATATTAGCATAGGAAGCATTTCTTAGCAAGGTTTCCTCTACTAGTTGATTTGGGTGTTTGTTTTTGTACTAACCCCTCTTCTTGTGTCTTTTAGTTTTCCCTTTGTTTTCACACCCTTGTGCATGTATGTTGAGTTAGAATCCTTAGCTTGGGGTCTTGTGTCCTTAACTAAGTGTTATTCTATCTCATTGTGAATCCACTCAGATCTTTCTTCTCCTTTACCAAGAGTTTGCATCGAATCCACACTCTTGCTAGAGTGGGGGCAAAATGTATTGTCAGAAAATGGAAGCACTTCCATTTAAGACTAGTTTATCCCTTCAAGTAGGTAGTTTGAGGTCATGTCAAATGCCTTGGGTCAATCCTTGGCTTGAATCTAGCTTTTCTCCTCACTCTGCCCATTTTTCCACTCTCTTTCTACACTTTTCTGGCACTCTAAAATGAGATCCTAAGATCTTTGAGCTCAGGGTCAAGGTTAACCTTTTAGGTCAAGGTTGACCTCCACTTTGACCTAGGTCAAAGTTGACCTCAACTCTAACCTAGGTCAAATTTTACCTCGTCCTTGATCCAAGGTCTAGATTTCAAGATTCCATGATTTTCGGGTGTCGGGTTTCAGAAAGATTTATTTTCCCACTTCCGGGTCGGTTGTTTTGGATTTCAAAATGGTAAAATCTTAAATTGTATTTAATCTAGGTCCATTTCTAGGGGTTAAGGCTTAATTGGAATTTAATTCTCCTATGTCATCCTCTCTAGAAGTTTGTAACCTAGACTAGTATAAAAGGAAGCCTTCCTCTCTCATTTTCACATCCACTATCAAGTATCTTTTGCGATTGATTATCTCTCTTTTGCAATCAAGCACTCCATCTTTCAAGAAAGCATTCTCAATCAAGGAATCATTCAATACATCATCATATTCAAGCATTGAAGTTCTCCATTGAAGATCAAGGATTCAATCATTCAAGTCCTTGGAGGGATTTGGTTCAAGCATTTAAGATTCATCATTCAAACCCTAGATCTAGCCATCATGGTGGTGTCATCTTCCTTCAAGATCCTTTATTCATCTTCAAAGATCTCTTCATTATCCCTTCAAGGTGGATTCCAAGCATACAATCATGGAGGTTTTGATTTACATTTGTTACTATTGATTCCAAGCTTTCATATTAACATACTTGATCACATTTCAAATACAATTGCATATCTATTGAGTATCATAGCTTCATTGTTAGATCTACTTCTACTACTTGCTAGCATTATCTATTTCAATTCTATTATAAAGGTTGATTCCAAACCTGAGTTTGACCAAGGCAAACCCCTCATCCAAATAATAAAACCCTATTTTTATTGCAGGTACAGGTGTGGGATGGTGAATTGCAATTCAAATCTGAGTACCCTTTTCGGGAAACTTTTAGGATCCGCAAACAAAGTTTCTATCAGAACAGTACAGGTCAGCGATGACTTTTTGGGGTAAGATTGTACCCCGGGGTAAGATCTTACCCCTGTCCTGAGGTCAAGGATGACCATCCTTAGAAAGATAGAAGGTTTTTGGGTTTTATTTGTTTTTGTATTTCGAAGCCAAATTTGGTTGTAGAATTCCTCGAAACAGAACACAAACAACAGAAAATAGGGATTTATGAATCTACTCCTTTTCAAGATAAGTATTTATGTTTTATTAGGTTTGCATGTCCACAACATTTTCCGTCTCCTATCATCACATATTTCTTCACATTCATTCATTTAGTCATACATATATCTTTATATCTTTCATTTAGGTGAACACACTCTTTATTTTCCCTACACATCTTAACTAAACACTCGATCTCTAATTAGGGTTTGTTACATAATTATAAATTCTTACCAAGTTCAATCGGTATTTATCTTGCACAAATAAATAATATCCAATCTATAAATGATCACCGATAATGATGCTCAATCGGGATCTTATATGAAACATGAAATGCCAATAACCTACAAGTAATAACCTCTAAATATTCAATTGGTCAACCTAATTTATATGAGATTATAATTATGATTAAAATAATAACTATTGATTATATATATATATATATATATATATATATAGTTTTTGTCTAAAGGTTTTATCTTACAGAAGCTACAAAACATCAACAATGACAATCATAGAGATGATATTGAAATGAATCATATGTGTACCTCTCCAATGGTATATTTTTTTAGTGAGGAAAGAATCAATATGCCTACCATTGATCTCTCTAATGGAGATACATATTAAAGAGTAGTAATGGATACTCTCCCTACAAAGGTACTTTAGTCCAAGAGGGACAAGCTAAACATGTCAATATTAGTACATATATCACTCTATATCCTCTCTCTTTTCCAAGATCTTATCTTATTCATCAACATATTTTGAGACAAAATGATGTTACGCATTTGATATATGATCTATCTCCTAGTATAACATTGATAAAAGATGAAGACATATATGAGAAAAATTCTTCTCCAACGTATCAAAGTGGATAATAGAAATAAGATTAATAATCTTGATATAAAAATACATCCTCCTCCATCTATTCAGCCCTACACAAAAAAATTTAATGAATTCTATTATAAAACCCTCCACATTCCTTACAAATTTATTTGATGAAAGAAATAAAACTTGCACCTCCCAAGGATAATTTGACATTAGAAAAAAGAATATTCTGTAAACTTAAATATGAAAAAAGAACTAGATTCCCTCTTTGACACTATCCAAAGAATCCTAAATCAAATAATAATGGTACAAATTTCCTTCAAGTCATCATAGAAATTCTCATTCTCTTGCTAATTACTTTGAGTTTAAACAAATTGTTTGAGGTTTATGCAATAGGACTCTTATTTGTATTGCATAGTATCTCATGTTAGGAATAGTCCTAAGAGATAACTGAGAGGGGGCGGGGGTGAATCAATTATCTACAAGATTCAATTCTTTGTCCAATTAAGTATACTTAAACATAAAGCATAAACACAATGAAAGAACACAAGAACATGACACCAATATTTTGGTTACAAGGAAACCCAAATAGGTAAAAACCCCGGTGGGACTTGATACCCACTAATATATCGTACTAGTGTATAATGATCCTTGTTAGAAGATCCTTTACCCTATTAGAAGTAGCTTTACAATATATTAAATATAGTAGACCTAGTCAAGGGTCGGACCCTGTTAGGAGTCTTTTACAATTGTCCCTGTTAGGGGAGAGGATGCACTATCCAAGAGCTCACTGCTCAAATGGGTGAAGGTGACAACCTTCTGAATAATAGATACACACTATATCTAGATCTTGGTGAACTGCACTTTGACCTATTGTCTGGATCAATTCCAATGAATAGCACAAGTACTTTACTTGGTCACATAGACCTTCTTCTGATGGCTCAACACTTTGCACACTCTACTCTGCTCTGCTTAATCAACCATGAACCACACTTCAGCAATCAAAAATGACTACCTATAAATATCTTTCCTCCAAATGATATAATCAAGTCAGCCTATTAGAACCACCTTGAAATCATATTAGAGAAACCATAATAAATTCCAACAAACATTTTGTTGGCTCTATTATGCACGCAACACAATCTGGGACTTCTCTAATAAAATAAATGTAGATGCACGCTACACACTGTCAGCTCTACCAAAACAACTGAAAAATTTTTTGTAACATAAATTAACTTATGCACTCTTAATTAAACATCAATAACACTTCTCCAAGCTTAACTCCAAGGGTGCATACCCTCAAGATAGGCACAACTCAAGAACCAATAAAATATCTATCGACTCTTCTGAACAAACATAGGAAACTGCTACTTGTGAATAGAGATTTCATAACTTCACTTGCATTCATCATCAGATCATGTGTCTATGAACTTAACATCACTAACATGTCTTCAACATATATCCAAGCACACAAGGCTCCATGATAACTATATAGATAACTATACACAGAACACTGCCTGTAGCTCTATCAGGAACACTGCTGACACTAACTACAATATAATTGTCTGTACTAACAATTAACCTCTGCACCCATGATATCATGTTGATATCATGTCCATGCTACATATATAGAAATCTTACTATATAAGACTTCCATGCATGCTACTTTCCATATGTTGTCATCAATGACAAACATACGGTCAATACTAGCCTACTGGAAAATCTCCAACAATCTCCCCCTTTGGCATTGATGGCAACATGTGGAATGAAAAACCACCACCAACCCAAATGAACATTTCTTTTATAAAATTCTCCATTTCCTCTTCAAAACTCCCCCAAAGATGAATCCTCCATCTACTACAATATTTTCTAATATTCTCCTTTTCCTCAACTGAATTGTTGTCATATCTAAATGTTGCTCCCCCTTAGTATATTACTCCTCTTTTGCTTCTATTTTTCATGACTCTATATATTACTCCCCCTTTGACATCAATGGCAAAGGGTGCCATTCATTTTAAGCACCAGTACAAATCCTAAGGTAGAGTAGTCAACCTTCCACCAGTCCCAGAGGACTAATGCCTTTCCTTCTTTCTTCTAAGTAGAAACAGGGAAGGGAATGACTCCAAACTTCTCCTTGAGATACTCAAAAGTATCCTTAGGCAAGGGCTTTGTGAATATATCTTCCAACTGATCCTTATTACTCACATACTCCAACTTGACTTCTTTCTCTACCACTTTCTCTCTTAGGAAGTGATACTTGATCTCAATGTGCTTTGTCTTTGCATGCATCATAGGGTTCTTTGACATATTGATAGTGCTAGTGTTATCACAGTGAATAACAATAGGATAATCAATCTGAATTCCAAAATTCTTTATCATCTACTTGATCTAAACAATTGTAGAACAATTCAAGGTTGCTGCAACATACTCTGCTTCTATTGTTGACTAAGAAATATAATTTTATTTCTTGCTTTTCCATGTGACAAGTTTGTCACCAAGAAACATTGCTCCTCCTGAAGTACTCATTCTTTCATCAACACATCCTCCCCAATCTGCATCGGTGTACACATGAAGCTCAACATTTTCTGAATTAGGATACCATAGACCATAATCTATATTTCCCTACAAGTATCTGAATATTCTTTTTACTACCATGAGATGACTTTGTTTAGGTTCTATTGCAAATATTCCAACTATACCAATTGCATTTGAGATATCAGGTCTAGTCTAAGTAAGATATCTAAGTTTACCAATCATAGACTTATACAATGTTATATACTGCTAGTGAGTCATCTTCTTTTTTAATCTTGCATCCAGTGATCATAGGGGTTCCTACTGGCTTGCAATCATGCATCTTGAATTTCCTCAATATCTCTTTCACATATTTTGACTAATTAATAAAAATTCCTTTTTCTATCTGCTACACATTTAGTCCCAAAAATTATTTGATAGGACCAATCATACTCATCTCAAACTCATTCTGCATTTCTTTGGCAAATTCAACACTTAGTTTGTCATTACCTCCAAAGATAATGCCATCAACAAATATAGCTACAAGAAGCAAACCTTCAGATATCTCTCTAATGAATAGATTACAATATGCTGCTCCTTTCTTGAATCTAATCTTTTTTAAGTATCCATCTAGTCTCTCATACCATGCTCGAGGGGCTTGCTTAAGTCCTTAGAGGGCCTTCTTTAGTCTACATACCATATCAGGTCTATCTGATAAGGTGAATCCTTTCGGCTGCTCAATGTATACTTCTTCTTTCAAATCTCTAGTCAGGAATGTTGACTTGACATCCATCTGATAAACTTTGAATTTTTTTACTATAGCATAAGCTAGAAACAACTTAATATCTTCTAATCTACTCATAGGTGAAAATGTGTCTGAATAATCAATGCCTTCTCTCTGCGCATATCCTTTACATACTAATCTTGCTTTGTTTCTTACTACTGTACCATCTTCATTCATCTTGTTTTTAAATATCCATTTTGTTCCAATCACATTCTTATCACTAGGTCTTGGGACCAGTTCCCAAGTGTCATTCTTAATAATCTGATCAAGTTCTTCTTTCATAGCATCATGCCAATATGAGTCATTACAAGCATCTTCAACACTTAAAGGTTCAATCTGAGATAGTAAACATACTGCTTCACTTCTAGCTGAGTTCTTTGCTTGGGACCTTGTTAGGACTTTGGCGCTCTGATCTCTAATGATGTCTGTCTTGGAATGATTTCTTGATGTAAACTTTGGAACTTTGGGTGATGTTGACTTATCAACCTTAGGATTTTCTTCTTCACTTGTCTTAGGGTCATTAAATAACACATCAATACTATCAAAAATTTCTTCAATAACTATCTCACTAGTAGAGGGTCTAGGTTCTTCCTCAATCATGGGTGAGTAATCATGATATCTTTCTTGAATCATTGATGTAGGGGCAGGGTAGATACAAGTAGAATCAAGTAGAATTGAGTCCACTTGAATCCACAACAAGCCCTTGCTCAAAGTTACACAATGGAAGAAATATAATATCACATGAAATCAATGGAAACACAATGGATATGAAACAATCAACTGGCAGCAACAACAGAGAATTATATTATTTCTTTCAACATGCTCGGCTGTGAGGCCTTCCGAGTTTCGGCCTTATACAATGAGAATTATGAATTCAGAATTACAGCTTGCATCCTATCTTTTTCTCCAATGATTTATCTTGATAATCCTTCCTATATATCACCCATGATCCTCTACTACATCAATCTAGACCCCTTATATAGCCAGCTAAGCCACAGGTCAGCTAGTCAAGCATTTAATTACAATATAGGTCCAGTCTCAAGATTTAAACTAAAACTAATGCTAGAATGAATATAAATTGATGTGCCTTTGGATTTAGGTCCAAAATTGACCCAATAACATTCCTTTAAGTGTGAAAGGTTCCATATGAGCACATGGAACATCCCAAGAAGAAACACCACACGTTTCACCCAAAAATTGGCAGGAAATAGGTCCTGAGGAAAAATAGGCATAACTTTTTACTCATAATGAATTGGAGTTTGTGCTCTTGGGAAATGATAGTAATTTAGGTCCAATTTAGGTCCTTAAGTGAGAAAAATAAAATTCCTTATAGATCAAGGTCTCCAACATGAACAATCAGCACCAAAACTGCAGGAACCGCTCGAACATGAAACTGGCAAAAAATAGGTCCTGTGCCAAAAAGGCCATAACTTTTGACTCATAATGAATTGGAATCTACACTCTTGGAAAATGGTATTAATTTAGGTCCTCTTCAATTTCTTAAGTGCATAAAATAAAATTCCTTATGGATCAAGAGAACCAACGTGAACAATCAGAACCAAAACTGCTCATAGGAGAAGGTTCCCAAATAGGTCCTCAACATAATGTAAGCTTCACACACCATGAAACTATCAAATGAAAATATTATAAAGAAAACTATAGCAAAGAGGTATAGAAATTAGAAAATGTTTTTGGTTGATGAAAGATTGCCAAAGACCCAAGATGCTCCTGCATCAGACACCTAGGGTAAATAAAGAACTGATGTCCACATCAGGCACAACTCATACTCTGACCTGAATCATAAAGATCCAACTCAGCTTGTGTAATCCATGAACTATCCTCAACTGGCTTGTCTTTCCACTGAACTAGATATTCCATGTAGTCTTTTCCTCTTATACTCTTACCAACTCTGCTATTCAAGATCTTCTCAATGCTGTCACTATTCTTCTTAGGATAGTCTGGATCATCTTCTATCTCATCATTTGATTCAAAATACTCAAATATATCAGCAATGTTGAATATAGGTGATATACATCATAAGCATTTCCACTATCAAACTTCTTTAGAATCTTACAAGGTCCAAACTTCTTCATTTTTAGCTTGTTGTGGGTACCAACTGGAAATCTATTCTTCTTCAAATGAATCATAACCTCATCTCCAACTTCAAAAGATTTATGTCTCCTCTTGTCTGCTCTTTTTTTATATTTCAGATTACTGTCCTCCAAATTCTTTTTAACTTCATCATGTAAAGTTCTCATGTATTCTACAAAATGATCAGCTTCAGCACTTCTTCTAGTCTCAGTAGGTAAATCTCTCAGCTCTATGGTTCCCTTAGGATGAAATCCATTAACAATATCAAATGGTGTCTTCTTAGTGCTTCTATTCACTGAATTATTATATGCAAACTCTTCTTGTGCCAAAATCAAATCCCAATTAGCAGGTTTCTCTCCAACTAAACATCTCAACAAGTTACCCAAACTTCTATTCACAACTTCAGTCTGTCCATCTGTCTGAGGGTGAAATGTAGAACTAAACTTCAAATCAGTATTCATCTTCTTCCAAAGTGTCCTCCAAAAATAACTAGTAAACTTAGTATCTCTGTCTAAAACAATAGATTTAGGAAAACCATGCAATCTTACCACTTCCTTGAAGACTAATTTAGCTACATGCAATGCATCAGATGTCTTCTTACAAGGTATGAAATGAGCCATCTTAGAAAATCTATCAACCACTACCAAAATAGAATCATTACCACTCTGAGTTCTAGGCAATCCAAGAACAAAGTCTATACTCACATCTTCCCAAGGTCTATCAGGTATAGGAAAAGGTGTATACAATCTCGAATTCTGACTAGTTCCTTTTATTGTTTGGAAAATTCTACAACCTCTAACCATTCTCTGTACATCTCTATAAATCTGTGGCCAAAAGTATCTTTCTAAAATCAAATTCACTATCTTATCAATCCCAAAATGTCCAGCAAGTCCACCACTATGTTTCTCCTTCATTATGTTCTCTCTCATAGATCCTCTAGGTATGCACAACTGAACTCCTTTAAACAACATGTCTTCTTGAATGAAATAATCAGACCACTTATCACTCACTGTGTGTTCTTTACAAGCTTTCCAAGGTTCTGAAAAATCAATGTCACTCTCATACAAACACTTCAAATCATCAAAACCAAGTACTTCAACTCTCATTTCTGTCAGCAAATTTCTTCTTCTGCTCAAGGCATTAGCAACCTTATTTGACTATCCACTATTATGCTTCAATGAAAAGAAAATATTATGTTCTTCCATTTCTCTTGTAAATGTTTTATCATCAAACAAACATACTCTGACTGTAGTACAGTGATCTTCATCAAACTTCTCTATCAAAGGCAATAATATTTGTTTCTTTCCATCCATCCAAATAGTATATTGATTCAATCTACCATCATGCAAAGCTTTCCTATCATACTGCCAAGGTCTACCCAAAAGAATATGACAACAATCCATACGCATAATATCACACAAGACTTCATCATGATAATTCCCAATTTTGAATTTAACAAGGCATTGTTCACTTACAAGTAGTTTATGCTCCTTCTGGATCCAAGAAATATGGTAAAGCTTAGGATGTTTCAATCTCTTCAATTGCAACTTGTTAACCAGCTCTTCAGATGCCAAATTATCAGAACTTCCACTATCAATGATTACCTTGCAACATTTGTCAGTGATCTTACATTTGGTTCTAAACAAACTTTTCCTCAAAACAAGTTCCTCATCAGCTTCTTCATTCCACAAGATCCCTATTAGCATCAAGTTCTCACCATGTTCAAGTTCATTAGACATTTCCTCAACTTCTTCACAAGCCAAATTATTTCTACCATTACCTCCAGTCTTCTTTCCAGAGTTAGTACATTCAAAAGCTCTATGTCCTTCTTCACCACATTTGTAACAAGTACCTTTGAACCAAGATTTCTCTTCCCTTCTACCATTATTGTTATTCCTAGAGTAACTAGTATAGCTACCTCTAGATTAATTACCTCTTTTAGTAGACTCATCTTTCCATCCTTTATCTTGCACTGAATTTTCAGATCTGCTACTTTCTCCATTAGATCTACCTCTACTTCTCTAAAATCTACCACCTCTTCCTCTTTGTCTTTGATCATGTCTTTTTGTCAATCTTTCTTCAGCCTTCAAAGAAAATTGGTATGCTTCTTCCACACTATCAATCTTCACATAACTAATCTCATCTTGAATAGATGTCCTTAGGCCATTCAGATATCTAGCCACGTTCTCAACTTCATCATCCACATGTCCAGATCTGATATCCAATTTGTAAAATTCCTCAGTATATTCTTTCACACTCAGGTCCTTGTGTCTCAGATTTTGCATCTTTCTCATCAGACTAACTTGGTATTCAGTTGGAAGAAACTTCTTCTTCATCTTTCCAAGCATCTTCATCCATGTTTTGATCTTTTCTTTTCCTCTCTTTTGTCTCTCAGTTTGCAAATGATCCCACCAAAGAGATGCATGCCCTTTAAACTTTGTGGCTACTATCTTAACCTTCTTATTATCAGGAGTACCTTCATACTCAAAGTATTTATCCATCTCAGAGATCCAATCCAAAAGTGTATCGGTCTCAAGTCTTCCATCATAGCAAGCAACTTCAACTACAGGTCTGGAGTTAGCCTTAGACAAAACTCTCAAAAGTCTTTCCTCATCTTGTTCAACTTTAGGTTCAGCATTAGGTGCTACTTCTTCTTCATCACTAACATCTTCAATATGTTCTCCTCTTCTTTGGGCTTTCTCTATAGCTTCAAGCCTAGTTGCAATTTGCCTCAACATATCCATGATAGCATTATCATTTCCTCTACCATGAACCATCTTGACAATCAGGTTCCAGCAAGATCATAACCTTTTGCAAGTTATAGGTCAAATCTTAGATCTACCACCCTACAACCAAATCCAATAAGGTTCTCCATGATCCAATCCATAAGAAAGAACTCGCTCTGATACCACTTGACGCAGGGGCAGGGTACATACAAGCAAAATCAAGTAGAATTGAGTCCACTTGAATCCACAACAAGCCCTTGCTCAAAGTTACACAATAGAAGCAATATAATATCACATGAAATCAATGTAAACACAATGGATATGAGACAATCAACTGGCAGCAACAATAGATAATTATATTATTTCTTTCAACATGCCCGGCTGTGAGGCCTTCCGAGTTTCGGCCTTATACAATGAGAATTATGAATTTAGAATTATAGCTTGCATCCTATCTTTTTCTCCAATGATTTATCTTGATAATCCTTCCTATATCTCACCCATGATCCTCTACTACATCAATCTAGACCCCTTATATAGCTAGCTAAGCCACAGGTCGGCTAGTCAGGCATTTAATTACAATATAGGTCTAGTCTCAAGATTTAAACCAAAACTAATGCTAGAATAAATATAAATTGATGAACCTTTGGATTTAGGTCCTAACTTGACCCAAGAAAATTCTTTTAAGTTTTCAAGGTCCCATATGAGCACACGGAAGATCGCAAGAAGAAACACCACACGTTTCACCCAAAAACTAGCAGGAAATAGGTCCTGAGGAAAAATAGGCATAACTTTTTACTCATAATGAATTGGAGTTTGTGCTCTTAGGAAATGATATTACTTTAGGTCCACTTTAATTCATTAAGTTTGAAAAATAAAATTCCTTATATATCAAGGTCGCCAACATGAACAATCAGCACCAAAACTGCAGGAACCGCTCGGACGTGAAACTGGCAAAAAATAGGTCATGTGCCAAAAAAGCCATAACTTTTGACTCATAATGAATTGGAAGCTGCGCTCTTGGAAAATGGTATTAATTTAGGTCCTATTAAATTAATTAAGTGAGAAAAATAAAATTCCTTATGGATCAAGAGAACCAACATGAACAATCAGCACCAAAACTTCAGGAAAACACTGTTCCGACGGCAAGGAAAATAGTTGTAACTTTGAAACAGTTCATCCATACTTTATGTGCTCATAGGAGAAGGTTCCAAAATAGGTCCTCAACATAATGTAAGCTTCACACACCATGAAACTATCAAATGAAAATATTATAAAGAAAACTACAGCAAACAAGTACAGAAATTAGAAAATATTTTTGGTTGATGCAAGATTGCCAAAGACCCAAGATGCTCCTGCATCAATCATAAACTTTTCATCAATCTTTACATGAGAACTTTCAATGATCATCTTCAACCTTAAATTGAAACATCTATAAGCTTTACTTATAGTAGATTAACCAAGAAAAATACCTCCATCACTTCTTGCATCAAACTTGCCTACTACTTCATCCCTCTTGATGTAGCACTTGTTTCCAAAGATTCTAAAGTATTTTACTATGGGAACATTACCAAACCATATCTCATATGGTGTTTTTTCAGTGCCTAGCCTCAATTGAATTCTATTGATGGTATAGACTATTGTATTTACTACATCTCTCCAATAGGTGTGTGCAACTTTTTCTTCTATCAGAATGGTGTGCGTTGTATCAAGAATGATCCTTTTCCTTCTCTTTGCAATTTCATTCTGCTAAGGGGTTCTAGGTGCACTTAACTATCTCTTTATGCCATGTTCTTCGTAGTACTCATAGAATCTATTAGAGGTGAATTCTCCTCCTCTATTCGATCTCAAACATTTTATCTTTAGTCCAGATTCATTCTCAACCTTAGCTTTGAATATTTTGAACTTCTCAAATGCTTCTGACTTATCTTTTAAGAACACAACCCACATCATCCTAGTATAATCATCAACAAAAAAATGAAATACCTTTCACCATAGTATGATGTTATTTGAGTTGGACCACATAGGTCAGTATGAATCAGATCCAACTTGTTCTCTACTGAATTCTACTTTCTCCTGAATGAATTCCTCACATGCTTTCCCATCACAGATTCCCTGCATATAGTATCAACTAGCTTTACTATACTAGGTAGATCTCTTACTGCTTTTGCATTGCTTATCTTTACTATGTTATCAAAATTGATAAGACATAGTCTCTTATGCCACAACCAACTATCATCAACTTTAGCAACAAAACAACTTGCTTCTGAATTGAGTTGAAACACATTACCTCTTGTCTTTGAGCCTGATGCAATCATAACACCATCCTTGTTGTTAATGATGCATTTTTCATCTTTGAACTCCAATTGATAACCTTTTCCAAGTAACTAACCAACACTAAGAAGGTTATGTTTCAAACCATCAAAATAAAGAACATCATCAGTATTATTCTTTCCATACAAAGTGATGGCTCCTCTACCAACTATTGGTTTAAGAGTGTTGTCTCCAAATCTGACCATACCTCCATTGTATTTATCCAAATGAATAAACCTTCCTTTATCACCAGTCATGTGATGTGAACAACCACTGTCTATAGTCCAGTTTGTCCTTATGTTAGCTTGTGAAATCAATGCAAGCTCTTGATTTCCTTTCTTCTCTTCATGAGCTATCTTATTATTCATTTTATCTATAATAGAAATGAATCCAATTTCTTCTTCACCAAATTCATCATCTGATACTCCATCTCCAGCATAGTAGCATTCCTTAGAATACTTAGGCTTGTAATCCTTTTTGAACTTTCTAGCTCTAGTAGGACACTTAGATGCAAAGTGACCAATCTTATTACATGAAAAGCACTTAAATGGTAATTGACCTTCATATTTTCCTTTTCCTTTCTTTTCTCTTTTAGCAATCATAGCAATGAAATCCTCTAGAGTTTTCTCTTCATCATCATCATCAAAATTACTAGAAGTGTTTGCAGATTTCTTACCATGAACTATTGCTTTGAAGGTTGTTTCACTCTTTGGTTCTAAATTCAATCTTGAGATCTCAAAAGTAGAGAGTTTGCTAATCAAAGTCTCTATCTTGAATTTTGATGTAAGCTGCATGGTCTCATCAAGGATGTTGATCTTGCTTTCATATTCTAGAGTAAGAGTAGTCATCAATTTGTCCATAATGTCCTCCTCTGAAATCTCTCCACCATTTTTTCTGATTCCAGCAACTACTTCATTTAACCTTTGATTGTAAGCTCTAATGTTTTCCTCAGGAAGCATCTCTAATGCATTGTATTTTTTCTTCCATGTATTTCTGCACGCATCCTTTTCTTGTTTGTCTCCTTAAAATATGTCTTCTAGGTGCTTCCATATTTTGTGGGTTCTATCCACCCTTTTTATTTCTAAAAACTCTCCATCAGATAGGGCCCTGATAAGGGCTTCTTTAGCAATAGCATTATGATGAAATAATTCCTTTTTCCTATCAGTAGAATCTTCTAGTGCAAGGTCTTTTAGGGTAGGTATCTTAGTTGCTTTGATAGTCACATCAAAAACTTCAAAAGAAATGCTCTGCAAATGAGTTACCATCTTGTTCTTCCAATCAAGATAATTCTCTCCATCGAACTTAGGACTTTCTTTCCTAAAGTATGCCATTTGATCAACCTTAAGCTATTAAACTTTCTCTCTGAGGCACTTGGCTCTAATACCAATTGTTAGGAATAGTCCCAAGAGATAACTGACAGGGGGGGTGAATTAGTTATCTACAAGATTCAATTATTTATCCAATTAAGTATACTTAAACATAAATCATAAACACAATGAAAGAACACAAGAACACAACACCAATATTTTAGTTATGGGGAAACCCAAATAGGTAAAAACCCCAGTGGGACTTGATACCCACTAATATTCTATATTAGTGTATAATGATCCTTGTTAGAAGATCCTTTACCCTATTAGGAGTAGCTTTACAATATATTAAATATAATAGACCTGGTCAAGGGTTGAACCCTATTGGGAGGCCTTTACAGTTGTCCCTGTTAGGGGAGAGGATGCACTGTTTGAGAGCTCACTGCTCAAATGGGCAAAGGCTACAACCTTCTAAATAACAGATACACACTATATCTAGATCTTGGTGAACTGCACTTTGACCTACTGTCTGGATTAGTTCCAATGAATAGCACAAGTACTTTACTTGGTCACATCGACCTTCTTCTGATGGCTCAACACTTTTCACACTCTGCTCTGCTCTGCTTAATCAACCATGAACCACACTTCAGCAATCACAAATGACTACCTATAAATATCTTTCCTCCAAATGATATAATCAAGTCAGCCTGTTAGAACCACCTTGAAATCATATTAGAGAAACCATAATAAACTCCAACAAACATTTTGTTGGCTCTATTATGCACGCAACACAATTTGGGACCTGTCTAATAAAATAAATGTAGACGCACGCTACACACTATCGGCTCTACCAAAACAATTAGATATTTCTTTGTAAGCTGAATTAACTTATGCACTCTTAACTAAACATCAATAACACTTCTCTAATCTTAACTCCAAGGGCACATACCCTCAAGATAGGTGCAACTCAAGAACCAATAAAATCTCTATCGGCTCTTCTGAACAAACACAGGAAACTGCTACTACCAAATAGCGACTTCATAACTTCACTTGCATTCATCATCAGACCATGCGTCCATGAACTCAACATCACTAACATGTCTTCAACATATATCCAAGTGCACAAGGCTCCATGATAACTGTACGGACAACTATACATAGAACACTGCATGTAGCTCTGTCAGGAACACTGTTGAAACCAACTGCAATATAACTGTATGTACTAATAGTTAACCTCTGGACCCATGATATCATGCTAATATCATGTCCATGCTACATATACTAAAAGCATACTATATAAGACTTCCACACATGCTACTTTCCATATGTTGTCATCAATGACAAACATAAAGTCAATACTGGCCTGCTGGCAAATCTCCAACATCTCATTCTTTTTATCAATCCCAAGGTTGTTCCTTAACACTCCCTTTTCTTATTTTATTTCTCCACACCATCTGAGATTGGTGTCTTACCTTGATGGGGGCTCTTTTTAATTCATGGTGGTATAATTTTATTTGTAATCATTACTTTGTGAGAAACATAATAGCCTTTCTCATCCTTGTCTCCATCCTTAGGGATCAAGAATAGTGTTTCAATCTTCTATCCTTCCTAAAGATACACTTTCCCTTTGATGGGTTGTATCTTTTGTAACATGATGTCCTTTTCTACATAGATTTGTTTGTTCTTTGTAACAACTATCTCTTTTTTAGGAATTTTGCATGCCTTATTATAGCCTCTTCCTTGCTTAAAAGTGTATGTATATTACAAATGATCTCTCACTTAGGGAAAAATGTGTGTTATACTTCACCAAGAATACACTTACCTAGCAATGGGGATGGTGTGTATTTAATTTCTCATTCTCATATTTTTGTTAATGATGTTAGCTTTGTAAAAGATATTTTGGGGGTATATATCTTTGAGAAAATATCTCTTCCTCGTTTCATTTTGTATCCCTCAAAATGATGTGTTTACACTTGTTGCAAGATATATTTTTATAACTATCTCTTCCTTGCATCAATAGAGCTATGCCATATTTGTTTTGGATTTCATTTACATTGTTTCTTAGAGGATATCTCCTTGGTGTTGAAGGTTTTTATCCTTGTTCTTATTTTTCTTAAGATGTCATTATAGTCCTATTTTTCCATCTTTAGTGGGGGGCATATATATGACCTCCTTGTTGCTTATGTTATAGGATATCCTTATGAACAAAGTTCTTCTTTTGGTTATCCATATATTGTGGGGTTTCCTTATGAATATCATGCTTTATTTTGTTATCCAAGTATTCATATGTTATAGGATTTACATATGAACAACATGCTTTGTTTGGTTATCCTTATTCAAATGTTGTAGAATTTTCTTATGAATCTCATGTTTTGTTTGGTTATCCTCTTTCAAAGTTTTTGAGGATGAGTTGACTAGAATAACACAAGATTCTAAACCATTTGGCTCTCCTTGGAATTGATTTGTGGATTTCCTTACAGATAATACTTTTCTTGGTTATCCTTAGCACTGAATTTTTAGGATGAGTAGAATAGCATAACAAAACTTGCTAGACCATTTGACTCTCTTTGGAACCAATTTGTAGATTTATTTGCAAATAATGATTTTCTTGGTTATTGCTAGCACTAATTATTTAGACTGAGTTGACTAGACTTATACAACTTAATAGACTATTTGTCTCTCTATGTGCTATACTCTCACGATGAATGGAACTAGTATTATATAACTTGCTAAACTATTTCAACTCTTCCTCTTCTTTTCACACAGGTCGCACAATGCAATATTTTACCCTGTAGAATATGTGTAAAATAACTTGCTAAACTATTTATACTTAGCATAACATAACTTGATAACCTAGAGAATTTATGTTTCCTTTCTTTCCTCCATGAGACAACATCATAAAACACCTTGGTATTTGGTTGGATCATGGTTTCTTATCGCATCCTTGATTTATTCTCTTATTCTTTCTATGTGAACACTTGTTCTCTTGCAAGTACATTCTAAGGATGATATTAGCAGTCGAGACATTTGATCACCAAGGTCTCTTCAACTTCTTGACTTGGAGCTTTTGGTTTTAGTACTAAACCCATTTTGTGTGTCTTTATGTTTTTATCTTTGCTTGTCTTTTTTTTGTTTTTCACTTGCATGTGGTTGTACAAGTTAAGATCCTAAGGTTGGGGCTTGTTCCCTTGAACTTAGTGATGTATTATCTCTTTTTAGTCTTGCTCCTAGTTGATTATATCTCTCTTTTTCATCTACTTAACCATGAGAATGTGTGTAAATTCATACTCCCACTAAAGTGGGGGCTAAATGTAGTGTAATAAATTAAAACCTTGTACAATTTAGACCAAATCTTGTGCCCTTGCATTAATGTGTTGTCTCCTAGCTCTTACCAAAGCCTATTCTAGCTTAAAGATTGAAGATTTGATGGCATGTCATCACATGGTGATCTGAATAGTTATCCTAAACCAAGTGCACCTGATTGCCCACTTATTTCCCCTAATTTTGTAGGTACAGGGTGCTCGGGACACCCATGGCCCACCATTTTGGGCCCAAATTCAAATATGTCAGTGTTAGTTTCTTTCTAGTTGTTTCTTGATCCCAGTGTCTCGATATGATTGTTGGAAGTCAACTTAATTCAAAAAATACCTTGAGAACCCTATACAAGAGGATTAATTCAATTAATTTTCACATCACATCCATAAATCAACCCACAATGACCTATCACATCAAGCACACACATTCAAGATCAAACATTCAAGGTGATAGTTTATCTCACTATATCCTTTAATAATTATTTACATCTAAGCATTGTAGCAAGTTGCAATAATCATCATGCAAGAATGTCTTTATGATTTATCTCCTTTGTGTCAAATTATGTTATTCCATCAACACATGTGATCACATTCAAAGAAAATTACATCAAAATGTTTTAGGTATAATATTTAGTATTATACTTCATGCTTCCATTTCAATCGCAGTGAATAATTTAATTTCAAGGTTAATCCCAAAACTAGAGTTTGAGATAGGAAAACCCCATAAACCCAAAATTTTCTCTTCTTTGTATGTGAAAGAGACAAGATCATGAGACATGGATTTGAAATCATACTAAGTATACAAAGACCTGTAGATTGATATTTTTCAGACCCAAATAAGTAAGGTCAAGGGAACCCCAATCACCATTGACCCAAACATTTTTTATGAAACTTTTGGGGAACCTTTTGGGCAACATTTCAATCCCAAGGAAAATAAATTTTATCTACATCTAAAATTTCTAGGTCAAGGATGCTCTAAGTACCATTGTCCTAATTTTAGCTGAAATTTTAAATACGAGTTCCTTTATGTCTTCTCTTTCCAATTATGTAACCCTAGTTTACATATTTGTTTTGTAATTTGTTGAGTATGTCAAAAACCCTTAATTTCTCACCTTTGACACTAGATCTAGTGTCATACTCACACCTTTTGCATAGTCCATTTTAACTCAAACAAGGAGTGTTGAATTCACCTTGTGTTGAATCCTTTGAGCCAAGTGGTCCACTCTTTTTAATGTAATCAAGGGAAATAGGTCTGGTTCCTAGCATGCATGAAAATATTAGTGAGCCAAATTTCCAACTTTATGGGATGAAAATTGTAATACCCCTCCCATAGTTTTCTTTTCAATTTAATTGGCTAGACTCTTTTAGGCCACTTTTCATGTGTGTATTAAATCCTCAAATAGATTTGATGTTGTTTATATTTATGTTTATGGTTTTATTAACCCCATACTTGCATGTGTATGTTTGGTGTGTATGTTTTATATTTATATTGTTGTGCTTGATATGGTTAAGGGACAAAGTCGTAGTTACTTGCTTGCAAGATCCACATGATCGACTGATACCATCAATTGTTTTTTATATATTTATACATGTATGTACATGCTCATCTTTTATGCAAGGTTTTAGGTACCAAGCATTGACATCCCTAAATTGCCAAGATGAGAGTGCCCTGTCGCAATATCTCAATGGTAAGAGAGGGGAGATAACAAACAGGTCCAAATCCCAACCTAAGTCATCATTTGTCCTTAAGTAGTGGACAAGTATCTAATTACTACCTATCTAAATTTGTCAGGGTGGCATGAATTTGTAAGCCCTTCCCATGAGCATGATTATTATTTTGAGTTGATCGATGTTCTATTGTGGTTGCAGTCATGTATTTTGATGTTGTGGTCTTAGATGGTTAAGTGATCTAATTAAGATTAATTATGGGGATTAAATAATTATATTTTATAAGAAATAGAAATATTGTATATATCATTATTTAATTAATAAGAATTAATTAAATACCTTTAATTATTAAAAAAGAATTAAAATTCTAATTATGGATGTACCTTCTTAAAATAGACACACTCATTATTTAAGACATTTTAGCTCCCATCCTTTACTGACTATATGAACCATGGATGGATTCATTCTTGATCCCCCTTTTTCTCATGTTATGTCCCATATCTTCCACTTTCAATTGTGTTGTCTCTAAGACCTCAGGCTGGCTCCCTATGGGCCAACTTTGGAATAGGTCGACCAAGTCAACTTGTTCTGGAATGGGTCGACTAGGTCAACCTATTTTGGAATAGGTCGACCAGGTCAAACTATTCATTGGGGATTTTAAATCCTGGGGCTAGTGTTGTCTTGGGGAATTAAGTTTCAAAATTAGGTGACCATGTTGTTATCTCTATTGAGCATTATAAGTTGTCATTAGTATCAAAGGTTATCTACAATATCAGTCAGTTACTTAAATTAAGCTAGTCGGTAACTAGAAGCAAAACAGACCAGTTGGTTAAGCATATACACCAAGCATCAAATAATTAACCGAGCACTAGTAGACATTGACACCGAGCGATAGTAAACACTGAGCACCAGTATACAATGAGCAGTTTATACAATGTTTATCGATGATCATAGGAAATGGCATAGTATTCAAGAATGGCACATTCTTCTATGCAAATGGTTACAATAGATCAGGAAATGTATCACCAAGATCAAGGAATATTTATTGTCAAGATATTCATTAATTGCAATGTATATCTTATGTAATAGTTTGATCTAGGTCATTTTTCTATACCGTAGATCTTAGGGTTTTGTCTAAGATCTGTAACCTAATTTTGTTAAAGCGGCATAAAGTAGTATGCTATATAAATGTATGTTTGCATCATTTGTGATGTGAACTGATGTATGAATTATACAGGACTTGAAGAACTTGCCTAACTTCAAGTCTATCTGTTGATAGAGCAGATCAATATTCAAAAGTTTATCAGATTAAGCAGAATTAGAGTAGGCTAATCGAGCAGTTCAGAGTAGAGATTCATCATAGTAAAGGTGATATTTTGTCAGTACTTTATTGATCTGTATTAGATAATCAAGTTATCATTAGCAGATAATTTCCTATTTCTTTCTAACAATTTTAATAGAGTTTTTGGCTAAATCTCTTAACAGAGTAGACTTGACAATCTTATGTAAATCTCTTAATCGAGTGCACACTTCATTAGTGTTGTTAAAATCCTATAACTAGGTAGATCTAGCTAATCTAATATGTTACTCCTAATAAGGTAAGATCACCAGAAGTGATCAAAACTTTTAGCCCTAACAGGCAATCCTTTTCTATCTACAGTAGTGAAGAATTTGTGGGTGTCATCCCCACCGTAGATTTTACATTCTAACAAGGGTTTCTACGTTACCAAAATACTTATGTTATGTGACTGTTATATTATTGATTTCATGTTATTTACTTTCACAAGTTGAATGGATGAATGATACATGTATTAGATGCAAGCTATTTTGGAAGGTTATCATTGTTTGTTGTTGTAGATCTAAAAGATTAATGAGTTAAAGTTTTTGTGGGCATTGATTCACTCCTCCCTTCTCAATACTTTATCTCTCCTTATTCCAACAATTGGTATCAGAGCTCAGTTCTCTTATTTGATAATTTAACCACTGAAGGGTAAAGATCTAAAGTCATGGAGAGGTATAAGCTAGAAAAGACTATTGAGAATCAAAAGATTCAGATACAGATGTTTATTGAACAGTACAAGCAATCCAACGAAGGACTGAAAAAATTACTAGTTGAAAGGAAGAACCTAGCTATTCTACAAAATGCGATTGGTTACCATGAAGAATCAATTGATGATATATTTGATCATGTCAGATCTAGTTCTGGAAGTACTTCTGATGGATCTAAAAGCATAATCTCTGATTTTTCTGAAAAGAATCAACATTTAACCGAACAAGTTAAAGCACTACAAATTGGTCAAGAATCTCAGATGGTGAGAATGGTAGAGACAATGAACAATGCTAGAAAACTTGAACAAGAAAGGAATTTGGCTATTGATGACTGAACAACTTCAAGAAAAAGAAAGTGAAATACAAAGATTCACCGACTGCCATTTTCAAGTATCTAATCAGATGATAACTTTGAATCAAGAAGTAAATTGAGTAAATGGAGAATTGTCAAGAAATATTGAAGAAGTTTCAAGACTCAGAGAGGAGAATGAGAAGTTGAGAAATGAAGTGAAAACTCAACAGCAACATAATGAAATGAAGAAATTAGTTGAGGATAGTTCTAAGAAGATTGATGACTTTCTATTTAATCAAAGAAGATTTGGGAGTAAAGTTGGTCTAGGCTATACCAGCGAAGGAGAATCATCACATCAAGCTGAACAAGTCGACAACAATCAAAATCAAAGACCTAAAGTGTTGACATGTTATCACTATGGAAAACTAGGACATACATCTAATGTGTGTAGGAACAAAGCACAAGGTAAACCTCCTATCACTCCTAAATTCAATGGATATTCTTATTATTGTGGTAAGTTTGGACATCAAGCTTATGAGTGTAGAGCTAAACAGAATGATATTGCTAACAATACTACTATGGAGAAAATATGCTATACTTGTAATAAACATGGACACACTGCATGAGAGTGTAAGGCTAAGATGAAATAAGTATGGACTCCTAAGAAGAAAACACAGTGCAAGCCTTATCAACCGAAGAGACAAGGTAACTCTTATACTTGGGATTATAACACATGGGCTAACTATGTTGCATGTGGTAGATATGGGCACATTGCAGCAAATTGTAACAGGAAAAGATGGGCTGGACAATCAAGAAGCTAGACAAGCACTAGAATGGCATGTATGCACTATCATAAGGTCGGTCATTTAAGAAAAGACTATAGAGATTGAGCACCAGAGGAAAATCATGTATTTGAGAGTGGAAACACTATTGTAGATATCATGAAGATAAGGAACACTATGTGGAGAAAGGCATCTAATGAGAATGCTGAATCAAGTAACACTATCGATGAAACCTCATCCACTGGATTGGGTGACATCGGTACCTCCACTTAAGGTGATATAGGTATGTATGGGACTGACATTTCAAAATGATCATATTTTACATACAGTTCCCTATACATGTTGTGCACATATCAAATCTGCATGAATGAAGATGCACTATGGTTTATATGTTTTAAGCTAAAAAAGTTATACAGTCGGTAAAAGTTAGACCGAGCATTGGTTACCCATCGGTAATCACTATTCAAGGTTAACCGAATATCAGTATTAACTGAGCAAGGAAATCTTGTGTTAACTAAGTGGATAAAAGTTTATAGTTGTCACTGAGCTGACAATTGTTATGAACCAAAAGGTAGGTCAAGCATTTAATGCATGAAAGTTTGAGCGGGAATATCAAAAAGTCTATAAATACATGAAATAGAGTTCATTTTTACATTGTGATCTCGAAGAGCAAAGATTCCATGAAAAAGAGTTTGAGCTAAAAGGATTTTCAAAAGGATTCAAGGCTACTGTAGATCAAACTGACATCACTCTTCGATGATTCCAAGTAAGTACATTTGCTACTGAACACTTTATTAACCTACTGCTTGCTGAAACCCTAAATCGATTTATGGCATCTACATCATCCGCAAGAAAATCACACAGTGTTTAGGAAGAAGTAAATTTGATTGTTAGAGCAAATTTTGACGAACCTAAGTACAAACAACACCCCAAGGTTACATCACAAATAGATATAATGGGTACTTTTTCAAGCATCCCAGATAGGGTTTTATTAACAAAAGATGTACGGTCATTCATACATTGCAAGATTGGAGAAGTAGGAGATTTTGAGACTAGTGTGGCATATCAACAACTGTGTGGCACCAATGGAAAATTGAAAATAGGATATGAACAGATTGATAAATTAGGGTTATCATGCGCCATACGCTTTCCATAATCATTCAAAATAGATTGGATAAGGATTGTATTGAGTCAGTTTCATGATGGAAAATTCTGGTTGGATAAACTAGTAGAGGTCACAAAGAAAATGATCAGTAGGGTTACTGGCTATCCTACAACTGACAAGGGAAAGGCTTTTTGAAGCTCTTCCTGACCTAATGTTGAGAAGAACACTGGAGCTACATGGGATGGTTGAGCATTGAATATTTCATCAATTAAAGACCCATCAAAAAAATTTGTGTCACATGTGATCGGGTACAAAATATTTCAATCAAGCAGATTAAACAGCGTACCATGTAGCGCACTAGAGATGGCATACAAAATTGTGAAGAAAGATCACCACATTGATCTTGCAGAGATACTATTGAACCAATTATAGGAAAACATGAAGACTATAAGGGAAAAGAAGTCAAACACATGTAAGTTTGGTTCAATCCTTGTTTGTATATTTTTCTATATACAGAAGTATCTCCCTGGCTACGGTAAAGTAAACTGGACAACACATAAACCGATAATTGTAAAGATTGTCGAGATGATGAACAAGTTAGGAAATGATTTGAATAAACATTTTAATGAGTATTTTAAAGAATTTAAGACCAAGATGAATCAAAGAAGTAGAATTCCATGAGAATTAGTTGAGAAGTTTAAGACAAATATATGTTTTCTAGTAGACATTGATCATTCCATGTTAAGAGTAGTTGAACCTAGAATTAAATGGCTAGCACCTATGGGCTATGAAATGAACTATGATTTTGCATTGAAATCTATTGAAGCACTGCTAGTACTACCAAAAGACCCCAAGGCCACTAGGTTTGGAACCTATGAAGAAGCTAAGTCTAGAATCTCGACAGGCTTGGCCATCAATAAAATGTCTAGGAAGGCTAAGAAGATGAAAAAGTTTTTAATTGAGAACTTTGAGAAGGATGCAGACTCATCTAAGGTGTCACCAGTTGCACAGGAAACTATAGGTCAGTTAATGTTGGATGACAAGGCATATGATACTGAGGAAACTAAATCTGATGAAGAACAAGAAGCTACATCGGTTCCTCCTCCTAAAGCTCCAAAGAAGAGGTAGTTACCAGCACAGATAGGTGCACACACAAGATCATCAACTGTAGCTTCACCAACCAAGAAGAAGGAAGCAGAGAAGGTAATAAAATGAAAGGCAACTACACAGACAAAGACATATGCAAAGAAGGGATCCAAGGTTGAAGCTAAGGCACCAAAGAAAAGGAGAAGACTGATAAGAGGTAAAGAAGACCTTGAGGATACTGAAAATGAAGATGACATCAATTAATTCAAAGTGGTAAGCAACAAGGTAAGGTCAATAGATGAAATTATTGAAGATATAATTGAGAATGGTGACCTTGTTGATCTAGAAGTTAGCTAATTTAACAAAATGTCAAATGAGGACCAAACAAAGATTGAGGAGGCAGTCATTCAAATGATGATAAAGTTTAAAAGAGTTCCATTAGAATTTTCACTAACATTACCAAAGGAGTTGGATGATAGAATAAATAAAAAATAGGCTTATGCACTAGACACCGAGAAGAAAAAGAGAGAAAGATCTCTAGTTCAGGCAGCCCCACATCTAAGCCTAGCATAAATTGATGAACTCATGGCTAATCATCAAGCAATATTTGTTGTAAAGAATAGAGCCATGATGATACTAGATGAGAACATGGTAGATGTTGATGAGATTGGTGATTCCCTATGGAGATCAATTTTTAAAGCCAAAGAACAAGCTGAGCAAAATGCATTCTTAAATTTGTCTAAAAAGAGACAAAATTCCAAAGGAAAAGGTATCTACATTGATGATATAGCTGCAGAGAAGTCAAAGGACTATGGTATATCAGCTATCGAGGTAATTGATATCACTAAACAAAAAGAAGACATAAATATTTCATAGGATACATCAAATTTGGTAGAGATCCAAATGAAGAAGAAAAATGATGATGATGTACTCATTAAGGACATCACAAATGGTGATCCTGATGACAAGGATGACAAGGATGTAAATATTGCACTAGCAAACACTCAAGATGAAGCTCAAGTCACTGATTGTGTATTTACATCATTATCAGGTGAGCTTCCTATACTTGCAGAAGTAGTAGAAATTCTTTCATAGGAACAACTCAAGGGCTCAGACCCTAAGCAACATAAAGATACCATAGGGGAACAAGACACCGAAACAGCTACAGAGGTACATAAGTCTAAAGGAACAGAGGTGACTACTATAGAAACAAAGGCACAAGATGAGCCTAAGGAAACTAAGGTGACCCCACCTGACTATTAGGAATGAATGAAAAGTGTTTTGGTAGTCATTCTATAGCAGTTGTTGTTGCATTCATGACTTGGATTGTCATTGATGTCAACACAGTGATATTCTGGATATTAGCAGGAAAGCAGGTACAGTTTTGTTTTGCACACATGTTGTATTATAGATTGGCTTTTGCATAGTTGATGGTATGTTCTTTGGTGTTTTATTAACCTATGGTTAATAGTGCAAAAAGAAATTCATTCATTTGTAAGAGTTATGAGCATTTTGGTGAAAGCAGTGTTTAGACAGTGTTTCTGTGTAGCGATGTTCAGAAATCAGAGGATATCTCTTAGCCGGGATGGAATCTGATTTTGTGCAGTTAAAGGGATGTTAGAGACTCATTAATGATGATGTGGTTCATAGTGAAAACTTTGAGGATATGTTTGGAGAAAGTTACAGTAACTGGAAGCCGATAGTTTTATGTGAATTCTGTGTGTAGCGTGTAGAATTTATTATTTTGTAATTGAGGACCGACTCATTTGTAATTATTTGAGTTTGGTATATAAGAAGGAATTTTTTCCTTATTTTAATGTGTACTATGAAGATTGTGATGCAAATATATGCATGAAGTGAAGAAAAGAGCTAATTCAGTGATGAATGAAGACTTGTGAGTACAGAGATCTAAAATTGTGATCTTGTGTAGCAGAGAGTGCAGTTTTGGCACAGTGTGAAGGAGGTAATATATTTCATATTATTCTATTGAATAATTCTAAGATCTTTTGGATAGTGGGTTTAGAGATCTTGCCTTGAAGCTGTTTGGGTAGTGGGTCCTTCTGTCTTCCATAAACTCTTAACCGGGTTAGAATCTTTTAACAGGGATTCAAAATCTCCTAACAGGGATTTATATGTATTGAATGTATTTCATAAGACTCCTAACAGGGTCCATCCTCTAACAAGGAACTTTCATATTAGTGCATCATTTTGTGGGCATCATTCCCACCAGGGTTTACTCTTTTCAAGAGGTTCCCTAGTTAACATATCTTGTGTTATTGTGCAATTGTGTATGATTATCTTTCTATGGTTGATCAGTACATTGATTATATTGTTTAAAGTTGTTGAATGGATAAATTATCAGATAACTAATTCACCCCCCCCCTCTTAGTTATCTTGGGGATCTTTACTTTCTAACACTGACACCACATCCAAGGCTACCAATACACAGGTTACCAAGGAGAAGAGGAAGGAAGAGACTGTGTCAACCGAGATGGATACTCCAAAGATAGAAGACAAGGTTCTTGTCACCATTGTGAAGAAGTCACCCCTTGCACCAAAGAAGAAGAAGAAAAAGAAAGGAAAAGGGTCGGTCACTCTAGATGAAGTTATAATAATACTCGAGTGTGACCTGAGGACCCTTAGCCCTAAGGAATTGAGCAAATATGGGGAACTATGCACAAGAAAAGTAGCACAAGAAAATTTGAAGCAAGAAACCAAACACAAAGAAATATTAATGGATGTTAGGGATGTCTTACAACAAGTAGTACCTAAAGTGAGCATTGATGAAGATACTCCTATTATAGATCAACTTGCTATACTTACTAAGAAGATAAATTCCCTAGATATTGATGCTAAAAAGAGAATTGAAGAAAGGGAAGAATCCAAGATTCAGGAAAAACTAGCAGAAAGAATTAGCCAAGAAGTGGCAATAAATAAGGTCAAATTATCTAAGCTAATAGCCAAAATAAAATCTATAACCCAGTTAATTTATCAATTCTTACCGAAGCTATGCACTATGGAAACCTTCACTGTTGAGATCAGTGAAAAGATCAAAGGTCTGGAAGATGAAATCAAGACTAGTGCAAATGCAACTATAACTGAGCCACAAGCTTTCTCAAAGCACATTCACAGATTTTAGGAACTCCAGTGGTTGATAGTAGATCTCAAGAAATAAGAAGAGAAGATCACCAATCAAGTCACAGAGTTACAGATAGAACTCCTTATATACCTGAAGATTTTTGAGAAACACATTGTCAAAGCGGAACAACTTGTTGCAACACCAGAGATTTTTGTGTTGGGGAACATCTTTGACATGCATGCACAAGTTGGTCTTGAGCAGATTGCTCTCACCAACTTGAAATAGGAATGGGAAAACCTCTTGGAGTCACTCAAGAAAACCCATCAGAACCTTTTTGACAAGATGTGAGTATACAGTTTAATTTTTGTATTTGGCATTTCTATCAAAAAGGGGGAAATCAATGTATATGTCATTATGCCAAATATGTACATAAATACTATACGTATACTACACATTATCGGGAGCATGCACCGAGGGGGAGTAAATAGAAATTTTGATAAGTATATATGTATATGGTGAAGATATAAGTTATATGTAGAATATTTTGTCTATATACATTCAAATTTTGATACTAATGCCAAAGGGGGAGATTGTTATCTCTATTGGGCATTATAAGTTGTCATTAGTATCAAAGGTTATCTACAATATCAGTCAATTACTTAAATTAAGCTAGTTGATAACTAGAAGCAAAACAAACCAGTCAATTAAGCATATCCACCAAGCATCAGACAATTTACCGAGCACCAGTAGACACCAACACCGAGTGATAGTATACACCAAACACTAGTATACACCGAGTAATTTATATAGTGTTTACCAATGATCACAGGAAATGGCATAGTATTTAGGAATGGCACATTCTTCTATGAAAATGGTTACAATAGATTAGGAAACATATCACCAAGATCGAGGAATATTTATTGTCAATATATTCATTAATTACAATTTATATCTTATGTAATAGTTTGATCTAGGTCATTTTTCTATACCGTAGATCTTAGGGTTTTGTCTAAGATGTGTAACCTAATTTTGTTAAAGTGGCATAAAGTAGTATACTATATAAATGTATGTTTGCATCATTTGTGATGTGAACTGATGTATGAATTATGGATCACTTGAAGCACTTGCCTAACTTCAAGTCTATCAGTTGACAGAGCAGATCAGTATTCAAAAGTTTATCAGATTAAGCAAAATCAAAGCAGGCTAACCGAGCAATTTAGAGCAGAGATTCATCATAGTAAATGTGATATTTTGTCAATACTTTATTGATCTATATCAGACAATCAAGTTTTCATTAGCAGATAATTGCCTATTGCTTTCTAATAATTGTAATAGAGTTTTTGGCTAAATCTCTTAACAGAGTATACTTGACAGTCTTATGTAAATCTCTTAACCAAGTACACACTTCTTTAGTGTTGTTAAAATCCTATAACTAGGTAGATCTAGCTGATCTAATATGTTACTCCTAACAGGGTAAGATCACCAGAAGTGATCAAAACTTGTAGCCCTAATAGGAAATCATTTTCTATCTGCAATAGTGAAGAATTTGTGGGTGTCATTCCCACCGCAGTTTTTACCTTCTAACAAGGGTTTCTGTGTTACCAAAATACTTGTGTTATGTGACTGTTATATTGTTGATTTCATGTTATTTACTCTCACAAGTTGAATGGATGAATGATACATGTATTAGATGCAAGCTATTTTGGAAGGTTATCATTGTTTACTATTGTAGATCTAAAAGGTTAATGAGTTAAAGTTTTTGTGGGCACTGATTCACCCCTCCCATATAAGTACTCTATCTCTCCTTATTCCAACACACATTGGCTTGCTTTGTTTTCCCACCTGAAAAAAAAAGTATAAAAGAAAGCCTAGGTATCTCATTTTGGACATTCCATTAACATCCATTGACATCCATTTTACATCCATGAACATCCATTAGAGATCCATTATCATCCATAAATCACACAAGCAAGTTTGAGCATTCAAGCATTCATCAAGTATTCAAGATTCAAGGATCCTTTGTGAGCATTTCCTCTTCAAGATCTAGCATTTTTTTGGTCATTAAGGGAAGAGATTTAAATTGAGGCATTCATCATCTTCTTCTTTGATGCACATTTACATCCATGGATCCATGATGTGGTTTTGGTATATCCATTGTACTTGTGGAGATTTCCTACATCCGTCATTGCAAATTCAACATCTACAAAATACAAGCATTACAAAATCCTTATCGACAAGGTTTTTCTACAAGAAAGGTAAATAATTACATTTTTCTTATTTCCTTTACATATTTACATTTCAATTTCAAGATTGATTCCTCAATCTGTGGCTTGACCAAGGCAAACCATCATCCACCCAAACCCCAAAATAAGTTTTTTTGTGTGCAGGGGTAGGATATCAAAATTACAACCATAGATATGGAAACTACTTGCTGACAGATTTCTGACGAAGTTAGGTTGACTTTGCTAAAGTATCCCGGGAACATGATGACTTCATGGAAAAGTTTTTAGAACATGTTGCACCAAGTCAACCTATTCCTGGAGGTCTGAGAAAAATAACATTTTTTGCTAGGTTTTCTATTGTGATCATGAATCCACAGTCGGCAGTTCTATCACATGTTTAGATCTACAATTTTCAGAGAAAATAGGCATATTCCTCCAAATTTCAAGGTAATTCCTCTATCATTCCTTAGTCTAGACCTATTTCTATATATTTATTGGGATGATTGCATACACTTTGTTTGGATTATGGAAAGATGTGTACTGAGAGGGGAGGGGTGAATCAATACCTTTAAAACTTTGCAAACTGAACCTTTGTAAACATGAATATCACTAACTGACTGTATCAATTTTATTTAACATACATCTAAAACATAATTGAAATGTAAATGCATGTAATATAATCAATAAACCATTCATGAAACTTCATACACATAAATCAAGTATTTTGGTATCGAAGAAACCCTTGTTAGAAGGTAAAAACTGTGGTGGGGATGACACCCACAAAGTTGTTGGAAAGTTGACTATAATATTGTATATGACTATAATTAAGTGTTTTCATTATGGAAACAAAGTCATATGGAGTTTTGGAGTCAACGCACTTAATCATAAGATCATAAAAATGGCTAAGTATGGAAGACTGGACAGTAAGTAGAGCACCAGATGAATAGAGCATTAGCGCATGTACGTATGACTAAGTTATGGCATGTTCCCTTGAAGATAAGATTCTAAGTATATAATCATGCTAAGTCGAAGAGCACATGATCATATGAGCTAGTATGAAGAAGTTACAACCAGATGAAGTGACACAGACACTGAGTGACAGAACAAAGCAAAGCATGGAGCCGATTGTTGGTAATTTGGTTAGCGCTTATAATACTATTTTGTAAAGGCTATGCACCTATTGTATTTAGGTTATAGACATGTTAATATCATTTTATGTAAACATGCTTGAGCCAATTCATTTGAAAGTTTTGTATGTAATTAGTTATAGGCTGACTTGGTGAATAGTTTTGTTTGTGCATACAAATAAGACATGTTCCTTTGTATTTGAGCATGGGATGAAATATAGAGTTGATAGAAGCAGAGCAGAAGTATGAAAAGATAAGTTAGAATTTTATAGAGATTTACAAGAGGTTAAAGCATTAGCGCACAAAAGGAACTGATCAGAAAAGTAGTGTCAAAGCAGCAGTTCACCATTGGCAGATATAGTGTGTATCTGATATCCAAGAGGTTGTAGCCTTCTCATTGAGAAGTGAGCTCTAGTAGTGAGCCACCACCCCTAACAGGGTTATTGTAAAAGACTCCTAATAGGGTTTGATCCTTGACCAAGTCATTGTACTTATTGCATTGTAAAGATTAACTCCTAACAGGGTTGTAAGATCTTCTAACAGGGATCATAATACTCTAGTGCAGTTCTTAGTGGGTGTCAATTCCCACTGGGGTTTTTACCTATTTGGGTTTCCCTGTAATCATATTTGGTGCTATGTGTTATGGTTTTTTATCTTACTTGCATTGATATTCATTTTAGTACTTAAGCAATTAAGTTAAGTTTCAAGATATCAGAAAAAGTAATAATATATAAAACATTGATTCACCCCCCCCCCCCCCCTCTTAGTGTTCCCATTCCTAATAATTGGTATCAAAGCTTTGGTCCTCTGAAGACAAGTTTAAACACTTGAGGAGATCATGGGTTTAGAAGAAATGAAACATATGAAGAAGAATCTTGAAGCAGCTCTTGAATACCTTGATAGATCTGAAAAGGAAATTGAAGAACTGAAACTAAAGGTTAGTGGTTCTCAAGTATTCATCAAGAAACTGAGAAAATATTTGAAGGATTGTTCAAACAATGATTTAGGGAAAATGGTCAAAAAGATAAATGAGGAAAACACATCTCTGAAGGATTAGATTGAAGAATTCGATGAAAAGCTATTTAACAATCAAGAAGCCTATGAAGAACAAGTCAAAGAAAACAAGCAGTTGGATGAAGAACTGAGGCAAGAAAACATGAAAATCTTGGAGTTGGAGAACATCAAGAAGCAAGTGGAATTTGAATTGAGTGAAGCAAAGATTCATATTGAAAAATTACACACAAGAAAGGATCTAATAGAGTCACAATTGTATGCACATAAGATTAAAGGAGATACCTCTGGTATTGGATTCAATGAAGCAAAAATTAAAATCAATGATATGTGAGGAATAATGAAAGCCCCAGAAGACTCTACAAAAGCCAAGAAGACTGAAGATCATACTGAAGCTAAAGCAGAACCATCTAAAGATGAGCACAATCTAGTAAATAAAACTTGTTATGCCTATAAAAAGCATGGTCACATAGCAAGAGATTGTAAAGAGGTAAGACCTTTCAATGGTTATTGTTATTCATGAAATAAGTTTGGTCATAGAGCTATGAATTGTGTAATCACCCAAAAATAGTCACCTAGACTATTAGCCCTTTTGCTAAATCATCAATTGCTTATTCTTGATCAAATCCTAGTTCTATCATTCATTCGATTATTTTCTATGGGCTAACCATCTTATCCTAAAGTTCTTATTTATTTAAAAGGAGTTTCCTCCCCTTTTATTAAATAAAAAATCCCCCACTTTTCCTCTTATCCTAAGTTGCACAAATAAAGCATTTTATAAAAAGGGAAAAAAACACTTTTTGTCTCATATGGGCACAAAAGTCAACTCTTATTTTCTCATTGGAGGATACTTGTGCACATGGATTGCTCCTCTTTGATGCTCCACCATTGATTAAATCTTTTTCCTCTTAATCTCCATGGTCCATTCTTTCTCATTTCTTATAAAAGGAGAGCTCTCTCCTTCAATCTAGATCCCCAACTTTTTATGCTAACTTTATGCTGCAAGATTTCTTGGAGACTTTAGAGCTTTTGAAGACTTTGGAGCCTTTTGGAAATCTTTCTACATTTATCTTTCATTCTTGCATTCTTACCTTAGCTTCATGTTTATGCTTTCTTAGATTAGTTTCCTTTCAAGCTCTAGCTTAGATCTCACATAGTCTAAATGGTAAGGATTTGTAATACTTCTATCTTTCATTTTTATAGCTTAGATTGCATTTCCATTTCTAGCATAGTTGCATTACATTTGCATTTCCATTTGATTCTTGGGGATATTGGCATTCTTGTCCTTGTCTTCATTTGAATCTCCCATTGCATGGTTTACTAGCAAGGTTATTGGCTTAATAGCTCTAGCTAAGAGCGTTCTTAACACCCTTGCACTCCATGCCTAAGGAGCTCTAAATTGATTTCTCAAGGTTTCCAATCCATGGATTCTCTTGGAAGAAATAATTTAGAGAAGTGCACATTTTAGTGTGTACATTTTTGGCACCCACCGTGGGGCAAAACAGCTCTATTTTGTCCTTCTTTTTATTCATTTCTGCACCTTTTTTTCGTCACTTTTATCTTACTATTTTTGGCAGATTTATTTTTTTTTTTGGAAGATTATCGTACGGTACTTCACCAGTGTCGTGCAATACTTTGTCCTATACTGGTGTGATACTTTACCAGTTAAAGTATCATGCTCTGTGAGAGATTTTGTTGCACTATTTGAGACATTATGTCACCTGCAGTAAAGTGAAGTATCGCCTAGAAATATATTATTGCCTCAGTATACTATAAAGTATCGCGCAATATTTCTAGTGACTGTACTATCACCTAGACCTGAAAGTGGTTGTTTTTTAAGCTCTTTTTGATTTTTTTGAAAATTTCAACATTTTCAAAATCTGTGCCAAACTGGCACCCATTTTTTAGAAATTTTCACATACGATATCAAAAATTTAACTGTGATATATCATTGGAAAGCTCTTTCCGAGCCTAATCCAACCATGTTGGTTTCATTTTCAAATTTTTCCATTTGATTAGCTATTTTACTTGTAGATTATCTAATTTATGTTCTAACCATTGTGGGACTAACAAGTTGTGCTTATAGGTGCTCTCATTGCTTGAAATATTTTTCCAAAAGAATGCATGTCAAAGCTTCAAAGGAAAAGGGGCTACTAATTATGTTTTGCAGGGCTTCCTAATGCCTAAAAACAACCAATTGCTTGTTTAATTGCTTTCTTTTGAGTGTGGCATATACTAGTTATTTCATTTCTTAGGCACTTAAGATCTTG
The DNA here is from genome assembly GCA_027943335.1 of Chamaecyparis obtusa. Taxonomy (NCBI): domain Eukaryota; kingdom Viridiplantae; phylum Streptophyta; class Pinopsida; order Cupressales; family Cupressaceae; genus Chamaecyparis; species Chamaecyparis obtusa. The sequence continues at coordinate 740,670 of BSBK01004407.1, read as the reverse complement.
TTGTAGTAGTCTTTTGGTGGTAGGAAATTATGCTCTTCACCCTTGTGGTGAACCAGAAATCCTGACCCACTTTTAGACTTTGAAAACAAGAGGGTAATTGAACTCTTTGTTTGGTGTGTTTGGGGGAGATTATGCTCTTCACCCTTGAGGTGAACCAAAAATCCTGACACTCAAAAGTCAATCCACTCTTTGTTTAGCATTAGGATCCTTTAGCGGGCCTGCTCTTGAGAAATCAAGAGGAATGACTCAAGTGGGGACAAGCTAATACCGAGCTATTCCAACCCACTATAATCTCAAGGCTATCAAGGACACAAAACCTTGGTAGATGTAGTGCTTGTCTTCTCTTTATGTGAGTACTTGTGGGATTGTGACCATGAGGAAAGTGTTGAGCAAGAATGCTTAAGGTACTCTTGTGGCCGCGAGGTCCTAGTCCTTTTTTAGGAACAAGAGGGGTACTACGAATGGAAGGCCTTACTAAGAACCATAGGTAGAGGCCACCCTATTTTTCCACTTAGCTTCTTGGTGCAAGGATTGATCCAAGTGGAATAACCCAGATCACCCCAAGATTACTCACCATCTATGTTCCTTTGGTTGTGTCATTGACACCTCCATGACAAAGCCAACATCTATTATGGGCAACCACTTTGTGTGAGGCAATCAAACATCAAGTGTGGGCCAAGTTTCTAAGTATTGAGCCTTTGTCCTTCTAGGCTAGCAAGTGCTTGAACTATTCTCATTGTGATATACCCATGCAAACATTCTCGAACATACAAACATCATGGTAGTCCTCATAGAATTTTTCATTTTGATATCAGAAGTGCTTTTCTTGGCAAGGTTTCTTTCACCCTTTTGCAAGTGTTCTATGACATGTTTGATCACCTACTATTTGCAAACTTGTCTATTTCTTGATATTACCATGCCTGAAACCAAAAAATTGTACTTGTAATCTACAACATTGACCAAATTGCTTTCAAAACTGAGTTTTTCACATTCACTAGTCAAGAGTCGTATGATACTGAAACATCATCGCATACCTTCAACCAAGAATCCTAAGTTATTCTATTGTCCTGCTACTATTGCAATTCAGAGCTGTTACAGTTGCATTTTAACCCGCTGTAGAGTGTCTTTTTCTATTCTTATCTTAAGCTGGTTTGTTACCTACATGCTTAGGATTGTTCTAGACTGAAACAAATGAGCTAAAACTATTGGATTTGAGCCTATCAAATGACACTTTTGATCACTTGTCAAAACACGGTTACCTATCTAGCTACTTGCTAATCAAGCTTCTTGCTCACATCTAGGCTTGTGTCAATTGACTGATGTAAGTTCTTGAGCACTTTGACCAGCCATCTCTATTGTTCTATCTAGACAAGTGATCATCATTGGCTTTTTCTTATCTCAACATCTAAGAAACTTTGTCTCATTTTATTGGTGAAACAACATTCTTTTTCATGTTGGTTACAACTCGGTCTCAATTTGAATAAGGGAGTCACCCTCCATTCAATTATACGCAGTTACCTTCTCCTACTAGACACTCACAAGAGCTTATTAGCAACGCTAGTTCTAGTTTTGAGGATTCTAAGGCCACCCCGTGGTATAAAGAAGGTTTCCTCTTTTCAGCATTTAAGTCCTCCAAAAACATAGACAGTGTCTCACTCACCTTTCCCAAACAAGAAAAGTTTCACCATTTGCAAGATCACTTTGAGCATAGAGACAACCAAAAGCGCTTAGACAAGGAACATAGTGAGAACATAATGGATGCTGCTAGGTGCATGGCTATGAGAGGCATGTCTCATGAGCAACTTGAGACTAGTGGTTATGAGCATAGACCACTTTTTGATGTTCATGGCAATTATGGCAACAACACGCCACCTAGGTCTCCTCTGAGATAAACTTTTTCTATACCTTCTTCACCTCCTAGACCACCTCCCTCTCACCATGAGGAAGAGGCCACTGATGAAATTTATAGTGAGGATCTTATTGCATTTGAACAAGATGAAGTCTCCCAATGAAAGATTCTTAAGCTTTTAGAGTGCAATGGAGACCAATGTTTCCAATATATGACTTCTAGAGGATACAAGCTTCCTCTCGGGTATGATGTCAAAAAAAATTTCCAACAAAGAGTACCAAGTGAATTGGAAGTCCTTAGAGAGGAACTACGTCAAAAAAATCAATGTCTTACTCAAATGGCAATAGAAAGAGAACCTCCAAAGGTTTCCTTTGTGGAATCTATTTGTGCTCTTCCTTTTGATAGAAGTCTATACATGGTCCCATTTTCTATGGATATTGAGGTTCCTAAGTATGACAAATATGATGGAAACAGTGGTCCCCATGACCATGTGCATCACTTTTATGCTCTTAGCATGGACTTCCTTCATGAAGACACATTTTTGCTACAACTGTTCCCTCAAAGCTTAAGAGGACAAGCTTTAAAATGGTTTGCCAAGTTGACACCTCCTTTGAAGACTTTTGATGAATTGGCTATGTGCTTTACACAACACTACTCATACAATATCCAATAGCCTATCACCATGATAGACCTTGGCACTTTAAGGCAAAATCAAGGAGAGCCATTTGCTACTTATCTACAACGTTGGAGATCATTGTATTCTAGATATTCTCATCCGCTGCATGAGAGTGAAAAGATTGACATTTTTGTCAACACTCTAGTGCCTGAGCTATATTATGATCTAAGGAAACAACTTTTCTCCTCTTTCAATGACATGGTTGAAAGCACATATAGGATTGAAGATGTGGCCTTGAGAAAGGGGGATATTAATATTAATAAAGATACTAGAGGCAATGACAAGGATAAGAACAAACCTTGGAATAGGAATAAGTATGTTGTCAATGATGGGGTTGTAGATGTCCCAAAAGACAAAGAACAGGCTTTCAACCTCTCTAATGCTATCTATGTAGCAAAACAACAAGAAGCTTCCAATGCTCATAGTGCTCCTAAGCCTCAAAATGCAGACAAACCTAAGAAGCAATTCTGACGATGGGTGTATACCCCATTGGCTGAACCATATGATGTGATTCTTAAGACTTTGGTTACCAATAATTATCTTACACTTCCTGAGAAAACTCATCCCTATGATCTGCCAATTAAGCCAGATTGGTGGAGAGAGGATTATTACTGCCACTATCATAGAAACAAGGTACACAAGACTGACAATTGTTTCACGCTTAAAGATATTATACAAGATCTCATTGATGGAGGCACAATTCTCACAGATGGCTTAGTTAAAAATTCTGATCACCAGGCTTTCAAAGATCCTTTACCTAAGTATGAAAAGGGGGAGTCCTCTCAACCAAATAAGAAGAATCATGATGCTAAGATCAACTACACATATACTTTTGATTTGTCTATGATCAACATGGTAGAGCCTATTGAGAGTGTTCTTATGATGCGACCTCAAGATGATAATAAAGTCGGTCAGGGTATGCCAAAGTTGGTCTTGCAAACATGTGGTAGTTCATCTTCCTGAAGTGAGGCACTGAATGCTATTACTAAGGGGCAAGCTAAATTGGTCCTTAAAACTGCGCCTGATCCCAAGCCAGCCTCATCTTCCAAACCAACAGCTCCTCCAGCTTTGTCTAACTATGATCTTGTTCATTAGTTACAACAGACACCAACACAAATATCTATTTTTGAGTTGCTTGAGCTATCCCCTTTGCATAAGGAGATCCTTGAAAAGGCTCTACGTATAGCTAATTTCCCTAATGACATTGACCCAAATAGGTTCCAGGCTATGGTTAACCACATCTCATCACCTCACTATCTCTCCTTCTCTAAAGCAGATGACACATCTCTTAACCACCCTCACAACTTTCCTTACACATTGAAGTTATGGTCTACCACACCCAAATCTACCGAGTCCTGATAGACAATGGTGTTGGGTTAAATATTGTCTCTTTCAATGTCATAGAACAACTGGGTTTTTCAAAATTTGTTGTCGATCCTAAATGGAAAATCACTATAAAAGCATATGATGAAGTTGAAAGATCTTCCAAAGGTCTTGTCACGTTGCCTGTTCAAGTGGGCCTTATCACAAAAGATATTTGGTTCCAAGTATTAGACATCCCACTTGCATATAACATTCGTTTAGGTTATCCTTGGATCCATGACATGCAAGCTATTCCTTCTACATACCATCAGTGCATCAAATTCCCTCATAACGGAGCTAAAAATTTTATTCCAGGGGATCATTCTATTGCTATTAATGCTCTTGTTGCTGCTAAAATGTTTGTTCCTCATAAAAAACCTTCTAATGATCCTACTGCATCCCTAGTTGTTGCTGAGAAAACATTTAAGATGATGAGCCTTGGTATGGGTGAATACACACTGGATTCCCTTGTTGTTATGCCTACTTCTCCTAGATTATATGGGAGACCTTCTAATAAGATGAAGCCTTCTACTTCTACTATGATAGTTTTTGGTAATTTTGTCCAAGCATCTATACCCTTAGAGGCAAAAAGGGAAGAACAAGCTATTAGGGAATGGATCTATAGAGAAGAAGAGGGTAGTAGGATAATTGCTACTCCTATTTCCCCTAAGTGCTATGGTAAAGGCTATAAATTTTTGTAGCAAATTGGCTATCAAGGTCAAGGACCTATAAATGATAATGGACATGCCCTCATTGAGCCTTTGAGTCACACCAATGGCTGACCCTCTAAAGATACAATAGATCTATTATATGGTGCTGAAGATGACCTCCCTAATTGTTCTAGAAATGTTCCCATAATCAGTGATTTAGACACAGATATAGATGAGTCACTACTGTACACTATGGCTCGAATGGGAAATAGTCACCCTTCTACTTCACTCCTTTGGGAGAAGAGTGCATACCTAGTGAGGACATAGCTAGAGCCTCTATGTTTATTAACTATGTGCCTAATGAATCATTAAGCTTTGATAGACAACATCACAACATTGTGTGACTACTAGAAAGAGGAGATCTCACAAATAATGATGTTGAAGCCTCTACTTCTAAAGGTCCTAAACCTTCTTGGTGCAAGCATCCCAATAGAAGCATAATAACAGATTCAAATGAATATGAATGGGATACTCTCTCTGACGGATCTTCCACAGTGGATATGGAAGTGGATGTGGTTCATACTTATGGTGACCAACTTGACATAGTTGATGAGTGTCACGTAGGGTCTGACGAGTTTGTTCTATGTGTTGCTTTAGTGGACCATGCTGGTCCTTCTATGACAAGTCTAGATCTTAACACTTTCAGAGCTTACCCTATAGGCTTGACCTCTCTTGTCACCAAAGATGACATCCCTCACATAAATTCTATTGAACCAATCACTTCATTTCATCTCACAAAATTAGATCTCATAGCTTGGTCCACCTAGGATCAACATGCCATTGAACCTGTTACTTCTTCCACCAGTGAACCAGCAACAAAAAGGACTAAATCAGAAATCAAGTATCTCAATCATCAAATCAAAAGAAAAGAGCAATGGTCAGATGGTGAAAACCACATTGTGGTGGTATCTGAACCTAAAAAAAGTAAAAGTAAATATTTGCTCAAAAATGATGATTATTCAATAAAAGATGAAAAGTTGATTCTATACAAGAACATGGTGAACTTATCTAAAAATAAAATTGGTAATGTCATGGTTACTTTGACATCCATTTTACAATTGAAAAAGCATAAATCACGCTTTAAGTTCCTGGTGGAAGAATTACACTATCTTGCTCATAGTCCTTACAATGCCATCATATTTTCCTATCTCCAAGATCATGTTATTCCTAAAAATCTAACACACAATATGAAGAGCCATCTCATCCATCATGCCTCACACTTTCCCCTTGTCTCTGGTGACTTGTATAGGAAGGGTCTAGATGGAACTCTCCTTAAGCATCTAGAAATAGAGGAGTCAAAAAAGGTGCTAGTTGAAATCCATGATGGCATATGTGGATCACATTCTACCAGTCTTACGTTAGCTCAAAAATTGCTTAGGGTTGGTTACTATTGGTCGAACTGGTTGGGGCCTTCTATCATCACAGTAGTAGCATTTGGGTTTAGGGCCTATCAGTTATCTACATCAGAGGAAGTAGAGCTTACCAAGCCTATAAATGTTCTACAATTGTAGAAGTTCTATGCCTAAGGTTCTTGAGCTCTTTGTACATATTTTATTGATCCTGAAAAAATCTCAAAAAAATTCATATATGATGTTGAAAAAATCCTAAAAAGCATAAAAAGTACTGAAAAAATGAGCGTCCTAGTGAAAACCTAGCAATAGGCGCTTTGATGTCTCACCAACAAAAATCAAAAAATTCAAAAAAAAAAATAGAAAAAGTGCCTTGGTGAAAACTTGGAAACAGGCGCCTTGGTAGCAAAAATACAAAAAAATTGAAAAAAATCCTTAAAAAATCTATCAAGTGGTGAAAACTTGGAAATAGGTGCTGCTTGAGACCCTTGCACCTATGTCTATCAGTCTTGCATGGTGCTCCTTCACTCCACTTCTCTCTTTGCCTCTCCTAGCCTAGAATTGACTCTTGTCTTAGTCTAGGGGGCATATGTTGTTCTAGCTTATCTTGGGTCTCTTTGTGCATTTGGGTTTCTTGGGCCTCTTGGTTCCAATGGTGTTTTTCAACACCACCCCAATTATGTTTTTCAACACTTTCCTAGCATCGAGTGTTTCTCAACACTTATCAAATATCCTATCCGTAGTCTCGAATGATGCAATATTTCTCACTAGCAGATGTGATACTCAAAGTTTGACTCTATAACCTACACACATGCACTTAAACACTTGACTCGCTGAGACTTGTTTGACTTTATTTCTTTGTTTGTTGTCTATGATGATTTCTTTGATGAGTGTTCTTTCCCTAAGAAGTTTTCGATGATGCATAGCTAGAAGACTGAGGGCATGAGGACATGTTTTATTTGTTTTCTGCTTGTGGGTATATTTTGTTAATCCTAACTGTCATTAGCATTTATGCTTGTTCCACTTGACATTGGGGTATACAAGGTATTATCCTTGACTGTTTCCACAAGTGCACGCTTATAGTCATCTTGACTTTCTTATGTCTCGATGCGAGCATAATATTGCTATATCAAACTTAGGGAGCCTCACTGCACTAGTCATCTGGACCTACATGTCTTCGGTGCCTAGGTGGGATTTCCACATTCCTATCTAATATAGATCATATTCAGATCCACATAGTTATACTAGTGTGTATTGTATGATCTTGCGATGCTACCAATAATGCTCGATGATGAATATTAGAGTCTAATGGCTTTGTAACCTTGCAAGTAAACCACTTTTCATAGTAGCTTGCATTCTTAGGTTCATGTTAGTTAGTTTTTCATCTTGCATTTGGAGAGAGCTCTCATTTCCTCTTTCATGGACTTGTCGGTCAACTATGCTCATCCTTTCAAATTCTTCTTGACCATGTCTTTCACTTATTTTCTTTCATATCACATCATTTTCTATTTAGTTTGGGATCAAAACCAAAATCTGAGTTCACCTTGATCATCCAAATCGTATCTCTCCTTCCACGCAGTTGGCTGACCTTTTGAGGCCTGATCCTTCGATCTTTGTTGGGGCATCCTTTCCTTCTTCATCTCCATCTCTCTCACCCTTCTATTCTTTCATTCATTTCATTCATCTATCTGAAGTCTTCATTGGGGCATATCTGCTTAATGGTTCTTCTCTTATCTTTCATCTTGCATTATGATTTCTAGTGATTTGATCATGTTGCTCTTGCTTCTGCATTCCCTCTACCTAATTTCACTTTCAATCCCAAGGGGTTAGACACATCATATCCTATTGGCTATTCTCCAGAGCATATGCTTGACCACTCCATTTTCTCTGATCGATCTATCTTTGCGCTTGACATGTTAGTTCTCGTCTTGAGTTCTGATACTATCCATCTCTTTCCTAAGTGTTCAGTACTATCGCTACTAGGCTAACCATGCAGGATTTTCTATCTCTCTACACTTCATTCTTTGGAGTCAGATCTCTATCTATTTCCTTCTTGGCTAATCTATTCTTTGATGTAATGTGTTCCCAGATCGATCACACATTAGTCAAAGAGGGGAAAATGTAATCACCCAAAAATGGTCACCTAGACTATTAGCCCCTTTTGCTAAATCATCAATTGCTTATTCTTGATCAAATTTTGGTTCTATCATTCATTCAATTATTTTCTATGGGATAACCATCTTATCCTAAAGTCCTTATTTATTGAAAAGGAGTTTCCTCCCCTTTTATTAAATAAAAAAGCCCCCACTTTTCCTCTTATCCTAAGTTGCACAAATAAAGCATTTTATAAAAAGGGAAAAAAGCACTTTTTATCTCATATGGGCACAAAAGTCAACTCTAATTTTCTCATTGAAGGATACTTGTGCACATGGATTGCTCCTCTTTGATGCTCCACCGTTGATTAAATCTTTTTCCTGTTAATCTCCATGGTCCATTCTTTCTCATTTCTTATAAAAGGAGAGCTCTCTTCTTCATTCTAGATCCCCAACTTTTTATGCTAACTTTATGCTGCAGGATTTCTTGGAGACTTTAGAGCTTTTGAAGACTTTGCAGCCTTTTGGAGATCTTTCTACATTTAGCTTTCATTCTTGCATTCTTACCTTAGCTTCATGTTTATGCTTTCTTAGATTAGTTTCCTTTCAAGCTCTAGCTTAGATCTCACATAGTCTAAATAGTAAGGATTTGTAATACTTCTATCTTTCATTTTTATGGCTTAGCTTGCATTTCCATTTCTAGCATAGTTGCATTGCATTTGCATTTCCATTTTATTCTTGGGGATATTGGCATTCTTTCCCTTGTCTTCATTTGAATCTCCCATTGCATGGTTTACTAGCAAGGTTATTGGCTTAATAGATCTAGCTGAGAGCATTTTTAACACCCTTGCACTCTATGCCTAGGGAGCTCTAAATCGATTTCTCAAGGTTTCCAATCCATGGATTCTCTTGGAAGAAATGATTTAGAGAAGTGCACATTTTAGTGTGTACAAATTGTAGATCAAATCAAAGAAATCAGACTCAGCAAAATCAGAGAAGTCATCCACAGCAGAATTTTAGAAGTCCTCAGAACATTACATGTCAAATATGTAATTATAATGGTCACATAGCTAGATAGTGCAAAATGGTAACTCACATCAATGTGCCAAGGAATATAAGGCCTCCAATTATTTTTCACTCTTGCAACAAGGCTGGACATATCTCAAAGTTTTGCAAATCTAAAGTGTAAAGACAAGAAAGCCCTAATAAGTCACAAAAGTCAATTCTAGATGAAGCAGGAGAAGTCAAGTTTGTGCAAGCTACAGAATATGTGAGCATGATTTGGAAGGAAGAAAAGATAGATAATGTTGGTGAAATAGTTGAGGATACATCCATAATGGATGTACCTCCTATTTATGGTTAAATGACTTTCATAGTCATAGGGGGAGCTAGATTAGCTCTAGACCCCTGAGTGGCTGGTATACTCACTCTCAGAGTATGCACCTTTGGTTATAACTATTTGGAGACTAGTAGATGCAGCATGCAAGAGCGTACTACTTGATCGATAGCAGAAAGGAAGATTGGAATTCTCTATGGGATTTTGTGTTTACGCGGCAAGAATTAATGGTGGAAAGTTATTTTTATAGTCACCAAAGATACTTTATTCACACATTTGCATTCAAGTTTGAGCATCTGAAGGTCACAGGAGTTCAAGTAGTTGATTTGTGAAGAATTGCAATTGGATTATCAGTGAAAGGAAGTGAAGTTTGTTGTGAAGCCCTAGTTCGGATGCAATGGTTCAAAAACCCTTGGAAACCTCTTTGAAGCATTTAATCAAGTAATTTATGGCTACACCAGTTGTTTTCGATGTTGCTGAAAGAAAGAGGTTCATATTTAAGAAGCATCCATTTAAGTCAACCCTAGATGATTTGGAACGAGTGTTCTCTAGGACTCTTATGGGATTTATGCATGTAGAGGACATATGCAGATATATTTATTGCAAGAAGGAACCTATTGGATTAGATAGAATCAAGTCACATATAGAAACCATGATGAATCAAGATAAAATATTCACTGATGAGTTTGTGCACTTGGAAGACAACCCTATTGTTGAGTATGCCACAGCATATGAGTTTTATGAATCTGAATGGATAAAGATACTATTAAGCAGAATTCATGATGACCTATTTTGGATAGGAGAAGTTCCAGTTCAAATAACTACTGATCTCATTCATGAGATCACTAGATTACCTAAGACTAGTGCCATCCTTCCCACTAGAAGATGTCAGGAAACTAGTAGAGCAAGCTTGTAAGTCTCGCAGTGATAATTGTAGGATGACAATTGAGCCTATAGAAGAGAAAGATATAAAACTGATGTCTATGATACTTGGATATAGATTCCAACATGCAAACAAGGTAAATAGTGTGTCCACAGCCACTATTCTAGCATCCATAAGGATTGTAAAAGAAAATCAAGACTTCAACTTGTGTGATATCTTGCATGCACATTTGATGGACAATATCAAGGCTATCAAACATGACAAGAGTAAGATATTTAGGTTTGGGTCACTAATCATCTATGTGTACTTTAATATAGTTGGAAAAGTATCAGATCTCTATTTAGACAAGAGCCTACCTACAATGACTCAAATTTCATTCAAGGCATCATCTAAGAGTACCTTGAGAGATTTCATGGAATTGGAAATCAAAACATTTAGAATAAAGATGCAGAGGAGGTATAGGATACATGAGAGTATTGTGGAGAAGTATAAGGATATTATTTGCTTCATGGTAGAGACAGACATCACATGCATGGAAGCAATGGAACCTAGAACTAAGTGGATTCATCCACTTGGTTATGAAGTGGAGGAATAGGTTTTGGAACCTTATGCACAAGTCCTCCTATTAGAGCCCAAGGATCCTAATGAGCCAAGATGGGGAACCTATGAGGAAAAGACTAGACAAGTTTATTCAGTCCTAAACATTACTGTGACCAAGAGGAAAGCATCTAAAATCACCTTTGAAATACTAAAGATTCATGGTGTCACTCAAGCTAACCTAGATAAGGAAAGAAAAGCCAAGATTACCATGAAACTTGAGAGCGCACCCTCCTCTGAAGTAAAAATAGAGAAGATTGATGACCCTATGGAGAAGAGAGTAAAATTTGAGAAAACAAATGATCCCAAGGAAAAGAAGAGTAAGGCAGATGATATCACTCCTGCACCCACAGATACAATTGACTTGGATTCCACTAAAGCATCTCCTGAGCCAAGTAAGATGCCTAACAGGAAGAAGCAAACTATCACAAGCCATCCATCAGCTAGATCCACAAGAAGCCCAAAGCATAAATGTTCAACCACCACCTGAGGTAGGATTCCTACCAAATCTGCAAGTACTAAGAACAAGAGTAGTAGATGAGGGTAGAATTGATCAAATAACTAAGTTTTATGAAAAATATCATGAGATAGACAAATCTGAGATCCATGATATGTTAATCAAGCATATGATCAAGTTTAAAAAGACTATTTTGGAACTTAAGATAGTCATTCCAGATAAAGTTTTGGAAATTTTTGATACATTGAAAAGACAAGTTGTTGAAGAAGATTTCAGAATAAGAGAGAAGACACTGGATGATAACCTACCAGTATGTTCAGTTGAAGAAAAATATTTGTTAATGAATTTGGTAAAGCTGCACCTCAAAACCAAAATGAGAACTTTACAAATTATGAACAAGGATTATGAACTGGTTTCTAAGGAAACTGAAAAAGCATTTGAGAATGTATTTATGGAACAACACATACATCCATCATCGACACCTACAACCCAAGTTCCCATTGAGAAATTAAAAGTAGCTGAGACCCCAAATGCACCTATGACAGGTCCACACAATTTTGCACCTATGCCTGAAGACCAGGAGGACACAATTATGATATATAATGTAGAAATATCAATGGTAGCCACAGATAAGGATTTGAATAAGTTTGAGGAAGCATTTGTGAGCACTGAAGAAGTTGAAATCTTATGCACTGATAATTCACCCAAGCTGCAAGAATATGTACTGATTGAAGATATAACTGGACAAGAAGAAGAAGAGGAGAAAGAAAAAGAAGAGGAGACAGAAGAAGAGGAGAAAGAAAAAGAAAAGGAGAAAGAAGCAGAATAGGAGAAAGAAAAAGAAAAGGAAAATGAACCAGTAGATGAACCCTCTATTGAAATGCCTATAAGGGTAAAGACAAAAGTGATGGACAAAACACCTCTCACTCCTATGCCATCAATTTCATTGTTGTCAAGTTTGACTCCTGACACAACAAGTTTAGACTTATGGGGAGAACAAGACCTGATTACGATCACTGTGCTCGCAATGGAAAAGGAAAAGGAAAAACAAGTGATGAGAAATCCATTGTTTGTTGAGTCAATCAACATTCTGAACAGTCTACTACCAAAAGAGAAGAAGGTAACAAAATTTCATTCAGTGGATGATTTTAGTACCATTCTGACAAGCTTCAAGGAAAACTTCTCTAGCCTAGAAAAATCAGCAACCAAGGTTGCAAAAGAAAAGTATCTCAAGAAGAGGCTAAGTGAATTGATAGGAAACTTCACACTTGACCTTAGCTCTTTAAAAGTTGGTCAAGCTTTGTTGAAGGAGATAGCAGCTAAAGGAAGAAAAATCATAGTTGATTGTATGGACAAGGACAAATTAACTGCAGACCTCTCAAAGAAAATGTAGGAAGTTGAATTAATGATGGAGGTAGTAAGGAAATTAGTAGAAGATCCCTCCAAAGATGTAAATATGTGTAGTAATGTCTACCAAGGACAATTGGATAAAATAGAGAAGGCAGAACAAGAAATGGCCAAGATAAGGGCAAGGCAAACTCAGCTAAGAAATGCACTTGCGCCCTCTTTGGATGTGCTGAATCAAAATATTGAGATTGATGCCACAATGGTGAAATATGACCAAGGCCCATGTATAGAATTGGAAAAGATGGATAAATTGACTTATGCTTTGTGCACCCATCATCAGACAGTAGATGCACTAAAAGCATTTTGGCAGCAAGAAATTGCAAACCTTCAAACTGCATATCATGATGTATTATCAATGTAAGTACTTGAAGTTCAATTTTTGTGCACCTTTGTCATTAATTTCAAAGGGGGAGTATAGTATATAGTAGAAGGGATAATATGGAGCTATGTATATGATGTAAAGGGGAGTAGATTATATAAGTAGAAGGGAGATATAAGATAAGAGTATATGTTAAGAAAGTTTTGTATAAAGATGCAGTTAGTAAATTTTCCATATTCCTTTGTTGCCATTAATGACAAAGGTTGATGCAAGGGAAGGGACCTTAGGGGCCAAATGATGGCACACCCTACAGATCCAACCCTTCTCAACAACTCATGGAAGCAAAAACAACACAGTGAGAGAGAGAAAGAAGGATCGTCGATATATTCTTTCATTCATTCAAATTGATTCATACATGTTGGGATGTAAGGCCTTCCTGGTTATGGCCAGATATTAAAATGAAATATAGAAGTCCTCAAACATGTGAGGATCTGCCAAAAATCTTGATTCTACTATCTTCTATCTTCTATTCAAAACTAACTCCCCAAACTCTAAACAAACAACTATACTAATACAAGAGGCTACCGAACTGAGTTGGCCTCCAGATCCACAAACAACAAAAGGAATGGTCAGATCTGGGACCACATGCTTCCCAATGATGCATACCAACATTAAATCTGCAAACCATAATCAATGCACAAGTCAGCCTCAACAGAAACTCAAAATAAACTACTTGATAAGCAAGGATGACCAAGCAACAGACAAGCATCATCGAGCACCAATGAAATAACCAATTGCCCAGGAGATAACTGACCATACTTGGTAAACAAAGGAAACTGACCAACTTGGTCAAAGCAGGAACCAAGAAACACAAACAAAATTCAAAATATTTTTGGTGACACAGGATTGCCAAGGACCCAAGATGCTCCTGCAATAGACACCTGGGGCTATTTTGAAATGATTCTCCAAATCATTCAGTAGGTCTAGTCTAAGCTACATCCAACTCAAATTGTAAAATCTATGAACTATCTTCAATCGGTCTATTCTTCCACTTTACCAGGTATTCCATATACTATTTACCTCTTGTACTCTTACCAATTCTTTGTTCCAAAATCTATTCAACTTCTTCATTCTGCTTCTTAGGATATTCCATCAGTACTATCATGTCTTCATCAGGTTCATGATACTCATACAAATCAGTAATGTTGAAAATCATTGATATGTCCATGTCATCAGGTAACTCAATCTTATATGCATTTCCACTATCAAATTTCTTCAAAATCTTGCAAGGTCCAAGCTTCTTCATCTTCAACTTCCCATATATTCCAATAGGAAATTGACCTTTCTTCAAATGAACCATCACTTCATCACCAACATCAAAATTTTTATGTCTCCTTGATGTATCATCTCTATCTTTGTATTTCTAATTACTTTCTTCCAGCTTGATTTTCACATCTTCATGCAATGTCTTCATGTACTCAGAAAATTTCACTCCTTCAGCACTTCTCTTACTTTCATTAGTAATGTCTCTCAAATTAGATATACCTCTCAGTTGTATGCCATTCACAATCTCAAAGGGTGTCTTTCCAGTACTCCTATTCACTGAATTATTGTATCCAAACTCTACTTGTGCCAACATAGAATCTCAATTACTAGGTGTGTCTCCAACTAAACATCTCAAAAGATTTCCTAAACTTTTGTTTACAACTTCTATCTATCCATCATTTTGTGGGTGAAATGTAGAACTATATTTCAACTCAATGCCAAACTTTCTCCAAAGATTCTTGCAGAAGTATCCAAAAAATTTACTGTCTTAGTCAGAGATAATACTCCTCGGTAACCCATGCAATCTGAAAATTTCCTTAAAGAAAAGATCTACTACATGTACTACATCTGATGTCTTTCTGCAAGGTATAAAATGTGTCATCTTTGAAAATCTATCTACCACCACAAATATAGAATCATTACCTCTTACTGTCTTTGGTAAGCCAAGAACAAAATCCATACTAATGTTAGTCCAAGGTTTCTCAGGTACAACAATCGGTGTATACAATCTAGTATTCTAACTTACTCCTTTTTCTACTTGACAAATTCCACAACTTTTTACAAATTTTTGAACATCTTTATACAACTATGGCCAAAAGTATTTCTCCTTAAGCAAACTCAAATTTTTATCAATACCAAAATGTCCAGCCAAACCACTACTATGTTTCTCCTTCATCAAATTAGTTCTCATTTATCCTCTTGGTATACACAACTGAATACCTTTGAACAACATACTCGATTGATCTTGAATAGGTACTTTGCACTTTCTCCACAGCTTAGAAAAATCAAGATCAATTTCATACAAATCTCTCATCTCATAAAAACCAAGAACTTCAATTTTCATATCGGTCATCAAAGATCTTCTTCTACTCAATGCATCAGTAACTTGGTTAGTGACTCCACTTTTATGTGTATCATCTTCAAATGGAATCACTTCCATGTTAAGAGCATGTATCCCTTTAAGTAAGTGGTTTGGGGTCATTTCAAATGCCTTGAATTGATCTGTGCTTGGATCTAGCTTTCTCCCTGCTTTCCACTACTTTTCTGCACTTGATCCTTCATTCTAGGTGAAATTAGGGTTAGGATCTGAAGGATTATCCTTAATTTCTCTCTTCTATGGCTCTATTTTATAGGTAGGACTTACACATAGGTCCTCCTAGACTTCATCATGTCCATCATAGGATTTTGTGCCTCTCCCTCGCACTCTACCTTGTTCTGGCATCATTTCTAGGTCTCTGGGCACCCCTGGGACCTCATGTTTCTCACTCTAAATGAGACCCTAAAATATGTGCCCTTAAGATCAAAGTAAACCTAAATGGTTCAAAGTCAACCTCAACCCTAACTAGGTCAGGATCAAGCTCATCTTTGACCCTGGGTTCAAATTTCAAGGTCCTGAGATCTCCAGTTGTTAGGTTTCAGAAATAATTATTTTCTTGCTTTCGGGTCTACTATTTTGGTCTCTGAAATGGTAAACCCTTAAATTATATTTAATTTAGGTCCATTCCTAAAGTTTTAAGGCATAATTGGAATTTAATTCCCCAAGGTGGCCCCTCTAGAGGATTGTGCCCTAGATCACTATAAAAGGAAGCCTTCCTCTCTCATTTTCATCATCAAGTTTTGTGAGAAAATCTCTAGATCAAGTTTTCCTGCTCAAGCACTCTTGAGAAAGGAGATCAAGAAATCATTTCATCAAGCAAGCATCCATTCAAGAATTCAAGTCCTCTTCTCCATCCAAGTTCTCCATTGAAGATCAAGGATTCAAGCATTCAAGCCATTGAAGGGATTTGGTTCAAGCATTCAACATTCATCATTCAAACCCTAGATCTAGCCATCATGATGGTGTGATCTTCCTTCAAGATCCTTTTGTTCATCTTCAAGATCCATTCATTCTTCCCTCAAGGTGGATTCCAAGCATACAATCATGGAGGTTTGATTTACATTTGTTGATGTTATGTTTAAGCTTTCATATTAACATACTTGATTACATTTCAAATACAATTTGCATATCTATTGAATATCATAGCTTCATTGTTAGATCTACTTCTACTTCTTGCTAGCATTCTCCATTTCAATTTCAATATTAAGGTTAATTCCAAACCAGGGTTTGACCAAGGCAAACCCCTCAAACAAAAAACAAAAACCCTCTTTTTCTTGTAGGTACAAGTGCGGAATTTTAGATTTGAGAGTAGATTTGGATACCCTTTTCCGTGAACTTCCGGGATCTCCAAACAAAGTCAAAATCGACCTTCAAACAAAAAATGTAGCCTTTGACCTTTTATGAGGGTCAAAGACTACCTGTTGTTAGAAAGATAAATAATTTTTGGGTTTTCTTCGTCTCAGCATTTCCAATCCAAAATAGGTTGTAGAATTGCTTGAAAGTACACATAGACACCAGAAAATAGGTATTTCCAAATTAATTTCATCATGAGGTATGTATCTTATTTTATCTAAATTCAAGTATTTTCCCTTACAATTCAAATGTATGTGTAAAATATTGACTTTGGGGTCTTTTTTATGTGCAAACCATTGTTCTAGGACCTCATACACTATTTTATACTATACATTATGTTTTATCACAAATGTATAACTCTGAAGGTATTTAGCCCATTTCATATGTCTCTGATTCAACTTATTCTGACTACCCAAGTATTGTAAAGCCTTATGATTAGTATACAACACAAATTCACTTGGTATCAAATAATGTCTCCATTTCTTTAGTGCTTGAATAATAGCATAGAATTCTTGATCATACACATAATATTTCCTTCTTGAATCATTCAACTTTTCACTAAAGAAAGCAATAGGTTTACCTTCTTGACTCAACACAGCTCCAATTGCACTACCACTTGCATCACATTCCACTTGAAATACCTTATTGAAATCAGGCAATTCCAAAACCTTCTACTTCAAAGTCTCAAAACTTTTATCAGCTCCATGTGTCCATTTGAATTATCTTTTATCTCCTCTCATAGTCTCAGTCAGAGCATTACAAATTGAACTAAAATTCCTTATGAATTTTTGGTAAAAACTTTCCAAGCCATGAAATGATCTTACCTCACTAGCATTCATAGGTGTAAGCCAATTCAAAATAGCTTCAACCTTTTCAGGATCCATGTTCAAACCATCAGCTGAAATTACAAATCCCAAATACACATTCTCCTCTTTCATGAATGAACACTTTTGCAAATTTATCGGCAACTTTTCCTCTTTCAATCTCTACAAAACTTGTCTAACATGCAACAAATATTCTTCTCTGGTCTTACTGAATATCAGAATATCATCAAGATATACAATCACAAACTTACCCAAAAATTTCTTCAAAACTTCATTCATCAACCTCATAAAAGTACTCAGTGCATTAGTTAAACAAAAATGCATAACCAACCACTCATACAAACCTTCTTTTGTCTTGAAAGTAGTCTTTTCACTGATCACCTTCTCTGATTCTGATCTGATGATATCCACTTTTCAAATCAATCTTTGTGAAATACTTTTCTCCAGTCAAACTGTCCATTTTGTCATCCATCCTCGGTATAAGAAACCTATACTTCATTGTTATCTTATTGATTTCTCTATAATTAGTACACATTCACCATTCTCCATTCTTCTTAGGTGCCAATACTGTATGTACTACACAAGGACTCAAACTCTCTCTGATCAAACCTTTCTCTAGTAACTCTTGAATATGTCGGTTCAATTCCTGATTCTTGGTAGGTGTCAACCGATGAGGTGCCTTGTTCAGTAAACTAGCTCCGGGGATTAGATCCATGCAATGATCAATACTTCTTTTCAATGGAAAACCATCAAGTACATTATTAGAAATGATATCACTATATTGAGTGAGTAACTTATCAATCTCCTCAAGGACATTATCCTCTATTTTCTTACTTGATTTGTTAGGAATCACAACAAAACATACATCATTCTTTTACAAATCCTTAACAAAATTTCTTCCTTCCATCAAACAAACTTTCACAAATGTGCAAACATTACTAACAAGTTCTTCCATCAAAGGTAACAAGATTTATTTTCTTCCATCAGCCACAATAGTATACTTATGCAATCTCCCATCATATATAGCATGTCTATCATATTGCCAAGGTCTATCCAACAAAATATGACAACAATCCATAGGCATGATATCACACAACACTTGATCATAGTACTTTCCAATCTTCAAATTCACATAACATTGTTCACTTACCAAGAGTGTATGCTCATCTTTGATCCATGAAATCTGATAGGGCTTCGGATGTTCCAATCTTTCCAACTACAATTTTGTGACCATGTCTTCAAATGCTAGATTCTCCGAGCTACCACTCTTAATGATTACCTTCCAAACCTTGTAAGAAACTCTACATCTAGTCTTGAACAAACTTTTCCTTACCAGATCTTCCCTTTTACTTTCATTCCACAATGCTCTCCTTACCATCAAGTTATTTTCCTTCTCGGGTTCGTTCAGTGACTCTTCTTGCACCAAAGCATTTCTACTACTACCAACCTTCTTAATAGCATGTTTACATTCAAAAGATCTATGTCCTTCTTCTCCACAATTGTAACAAGTTCCTTGGAAATTACCTTTGCTATAACCACCTCCGTAGTTACTGCCTCTACCTCTAGATGAACTTTCACCTTTCCACTCAGTCTTGCCTTTGTCCAAATTTGTCTTTTCAGGTTCAGATTTACTATTTTTGCCATAGGATCTACCTCTTCCTCTAGGGAATCTACCACCTCATCCTCTTTTTCTCTATTCATGTCTCTTGTTCAATTTCTCCTCGGCCTTCAATGCAAATTGATAAGCCTGTTCAATGTTCTCTAACTTGACCAAACTGATTTCTTTTTGGATGGAAATTCTCAAACCATTTAGGTACCTAGCAATTCTTTCCACATCATCTTCATCATGTCCAGATCTAATATCTAATCTATATAATTCCTTAGTATACTCTTTTACCAAGCTATCTTTCTGCTTTAGACTTTACATTCGCCTAACTAGGTTAATCTGATAATCACAAGGTAAGAACTTTCCTTTCAATTTATTCACCATTTTACTCCATACCTTGATTTTTTCTTTTCCTTTCTTCTTCTAATCCAATTGCAGATGTTCCCACCACAAGTATGCATGACCTTTCAACTTTTTTCCTGCAATCTTCACCTTTTTCTCTTTAGATACATTTTCATACTCAAAATATTTTTCCATTTCAGTGATTCAATCTATCAATTCATCAAAATCCAATTTCCCACTATATTTAGGAGGATTGAAATGTGGTGTTGACTTCAAACTTGTCAATTCCTTCAAGAATCTTTCCTCACCCTGATCCATCACAGGTGTAGGTTTTGCTTCACCTTGTTCCACTTCAACTTCATCATCACTAACATCTTCAAGATGTCTACCTCTTCTCTGGCCTATTTCAACAACTTCTAACCTAGCAGCAAGTTGTCTCAACATGCCTACCAATCCTAGATCTGCTTCTCACCTCCCACAAACCATCTGGAGAACCCTTTGCAATTACATGTCATCACAATCTTCCACCCCACAAAAATTCAACTAGGGCTTCACAAGAAGGAACCTACAAACCTAGATCTATAGACCTAGATCTAGATCTCACCTCACTTTGATACCACCTGATGCAAGGGAAGGGACCTTAGGGGCCAAATGATGGCACACCCTATAGATCCAACCCTGCTCAACAACTCACGGAAGCAACAACAACATAGTGAGAGAGAGAAAGAAAGATCATCGATATATTCTTTCATTCATTCAAATTGATTCATACATGTCAGGCTGTAAGGCCTTCCTAGTTATGGCCAGATATTATAATGAAATATAAAAGTCCTCAAACATGTGAGGATCTACCAACAATCTTGATTCTACTATCTTCCATCTTCTATTCAAAACTGATTCCCCAAACTCTAACCAAACAACTATACTTATACAAGAGGCTACTAAACTGATTCGGCCTTCAGATCTACAATCAATGGAAGGAACGGTCAAATTTAGGACCACACGCTTCCCAATGATGGATACCAACATTAAATCCATGACCCATAATTAATACACAATCGGCCTCAACAAAAACTCAAAATAAACGACTCGATAAGCAAGGATGACCAAAGCAACAGACAAGTATCATCGAGCACCATTGAAACAACCAACCACCCAGGAGATAACCAACCATACTTGGTAACCAAAGGAAACCAACCAACTCGGTCAAAGCAAGAACCGAGCAACACAGACAAACTTCAAAATCTTTTTGGTGACACAGGATTGCCAAGGACCCGAGATGCTCTTGCATCAAAGGGGGAGATTGTTGGAAAGTTAACTATACTATTGTATATGACTATAATTAAGTTTTTTCATTATGAAAACAAAGTCATGGATTTTTGGATTCAATGCACTTACTCATAAGATCATAAAAATGGCTAAGTATAGAAGATTAGACAGTCAGGAGAGCACCAGATGAACAGAACATTAGAGCATGTGCATATGACCGAGTTATGGCATGTTCCCTTGAAGATAAGCTTTTAAGTATATAATCATGCTAAGTCTAAAAGTGCATGATTATATGAGCTAGTATGAAGAAGTTACAGCCAGATGAAGTGACAGACAGTGAGCGATAGAATAGAACAAAGCATGGAGCCGACTATTGGTAATTTGGTTAGCACTTATAATATTATTTTGTAAAGGCTATGCACCTATTTTATTTAGGTTATAGACATGTTAATATCATTATATGTAAATACACTTGAGTTAATTCATTTGGAAGTGTTGTATGTAATTAGTTATAGGCCGACTTGGTGAATAGTTTTTTTTGTGCATACGAATAAGACATGTGCCTTTGTATTTGAGAATGGGATGAGATATAGAGTTGATAGTAGAAAAGAAAAAGTATGTGAAGAGAAGTTATAATTTTGTAGAGATTTACAAGAGGTTAAAGCATCAGCACTCAAAAGGAATTGGTCAGACAAGCAGTGTCAAAGTAGCAGTTCACCATTGGCAAATATAATGTGTGTCTGATATCCAAGAGGTTGTAGCCTTCTCATTAAGTAGTGAGCCACCACCCCTAATAGGGTTATTTTAAAAGACTCCTAACAGGGTCTGACCCTTGACCAGGTCATTGTACTTATTGCATTGTAAAGATGAACTCCTAACAGGGTTGTAAGATCTTCTAACAGTGATCATAATACTCTAGTGTAGTTCTTAGTGGGTGTCAATTCCCACCAGGGCTTTTACCTATTTGGGTTTCCCTATAATCATATTTGGTGTTATGTGTTATGATTTTTTATCTTACTTGTTGATGCAGGAGCATCCTGGGTGTAAGAGCAATCTTGCATCGCCCAAAAAAATATTTCTATTTTTGTATTCAATAAGGGCTATCTTGTGCAGAGCTGCTATTTATGGAAACTTGCTATTTTTAGTAAGTTGGTCTTATGATCTCAGAATGTTCTAATTTTACATGTGGAGGTTCATCTCAGTCATATCAACCTGCCAACAAAGTTTCATGGCTAGATCAGGTCTAGTTTTGAAGATATTGAAGATTTTTGGTATTGGCAGCAGGGTACAGAAACTTTGAACTTAGTTTTGAAGGCTTTAGAGGCCCCGAATGAGGTCAAAAAATTGGGTGACGGGCGCTTTGTGTGAGTCAAGCTTGTGGAGAGCTTTGTGGCATTTCCAAAATGGGGTTATAATAGTTAATCGGGTCAACTGCTGATGACTTATGGTCTCCGAAAGTCGGGTCACCTGAAATGGCAGAAAATAATTTTCTTTCAAAATTTTTATTTGGGTTTCAAAACTCATTTTGAGCCGACTTTGATGTAATAAATTGTAAAATAAAATAATTCTAAGTTTGGTCGGCCCTTAGGGCTAAATTTTTTGAACCTTCTTGGGGGGTGGAAATTGCCTATATAAAGAAGGCCCGTAGTGTTGTCTAGGGCAGTTCTGGGTAGTAGATCTGGGTATTGATTCGAGGCTTTGTCCTACAGAATATTGTAAGGGAATGCCCATGTGGCTTTGCATATTGTAATTTTGAAAGTTTGTAATTCCACATTTTTGGAGATAATAAGAAGCCAATTTTCTGTTCTTGCATATTATTATTGTTGTTTCTCTATTTCTGTTATGTGTTTGTGGTATTAAGGGGAGCACCCTTCATCAAGTGGTATCATAGAAAGAGTTCTTGAGTGTGTAAACAGATCGTCGATTGTGAGGTAGTTTGCACCAGGACCGTGGTTAGGGTTTTAGGGCGCATTGTGAAAATGCCTCCACCAAGAGAATGTGGCGGAAGAGCTGGTACTGTGACACCTGAGGTTAGAGAGCTGCAGAGACAAGTGCGAGCATTGCAAGAAGAGATTCATAGAGGAATGAATCTTAATGTCAAAGATGAAAGCGAGGATGAAATCGAAGAAGAATATCAAGAAGGAGAAGCTGAAATTGTGAACCAAGAGGAAGAACAATTTTTTCGAGCGATTTCCAAGATTGGGAAAAGACCTAAGATTGAGGTTCCTACATTTTCTAGAAATCTTAACCTAGAGGAATTGATTGACTGGATCAATGAATGTGAGGAATATTTTGAGTATGAAGATGTTGAGGATCCTAATAGGGTCAAATTTGTGAAGGCCAGACTGAAAGGTCATGTGAAGATCTGGTGGCAAGAAATTCAATTGGATTGAAATAGAAGAGGGAAAGATAAAATCACAAGATGGGATCGGATGGTGGATAAATTGAAGCGACAATTCATTCATGTTGATTATGAGCTTGACCTACTAAAGAAAATGCAAAGTTTGAAGCAAGCAGGAAGATCTGTTCGGGAGTATACAGAAGAGTTCTATCGACTCCTCATTAGAACAGGCCATGCAGAAGCTGATAAGGAGAAAGTTTCCCAATACCTTAATGGGTTAAGGCCAAGCATTCAGGAGGAGCTGAATCTCATTCGAATGAATAGTATTGAGCAGGCATACCAGTTTGCCCTAAAAGTAGAGGAAAAGTTGAACAAGAAGTTTGAGAGCAGACAAAATGGAAGAGGTCGTGGAGGAAGATCTGGTGGATGGTCATATGGTGGCTGAAATGAACATCTGAAAAAGAAGGATGAGGCCAGTAGCAGCCAGAATTAGAGAGGAAACAATTCCAATCATTTCCAAGATCAGAATAATAGAGATCAGAGAGGAAGAGGAAGAGGACAAGGTTCAAGAAGAGGAGGCTTTCATGGAACATGTTTTCACTGTGGAGAAGAAGGTCATAGGTCATTTGAATGTCCTCAGAAGCAAGGCAGAATGGACAGGAGAAATGAAGGCCAGGCCAGAGTTGCACATGTAGATGAAGATGCCAGATCATCAAATTCTGAAGATGCTGAAAGAGGAGAAATGATAATTAACAGAAGAGTCTTGCTGAGTGGTGAGAATGAACCTGAACAAAGGAGGAGCTTGTTTCGCACTAGATACAAGTGTGAGGATAAATACTGTGATGTGATTATCGATAGTGAAAGCACTGACAATTTGGTATCAGAAGAGATGGTGAAAAAGTTGAAGCTCAAGAGATAGAAACACCCACATCCATATCAGATTGCCTGGGTGCAGGATGACCACAAGGTCATGGTCAGTGAACAGTGCCTAGTAAAGTTCAAGATCGATGGGTACCAAGATGAGGTACTATGTGATATAATATCTATTGATGCATGTCATATGTTGTTGGGTAGACTGTGGCAGTTTGACAGATGTGTTGTACATGATGGTCATGTGAATACCTATTCCCTGACAAAGGATGGAGTGTGACATAAGCTAAAGCCATTGAAGGAGACCGAAGAAAAGGTATGTGGTAATGCAAGAATAACATTTGTTGATCGAAAAAAATTCCTAGATGGTATGAGGCATGAGCATGTGTGTTTTGCTTTAATTCCAAAAGTTAGTAAAGAAGTAGAGGATGTACCTATAGAGGTTGTAGATTTGTTGAATGAGTTTCAGAATATTGTATCTGATAATGTACCTGATAGATTACCACCTGTAAGGAAGATCAGTCATCAGATAGATTTGATTCCAAGAGCTAGTTTGCCAAACAAGGCAGCACACAGAATGACACCTGCAGAAAGTGAAGAGTTGAATAGACAAGTACATGAGTTGTTATAGAAGGGATTGATTCGGGAGAGCCTGAGTCCATGTGCTATACCAGTAGTATTAGCACCAAAGAAGAATGGAGAATGGAGGATGTGTAAAGATTCCAGAGCAATAAACAAGATCACAATCAAGTATAGGTTTCCATTTCCACGAATGGATGATATTATGGACTATTTGAGTGGAGCTGTGTATTTCTCAAAGATAGATCTGAAGAGTGGATATCACCATATTTAGATCAGAGAAGGAGATCAATGGAAGACTACCTTCAAGA
This sequence comes from Chamaecyparis obtusa, assembly GCA_027943335.1. NCBI lineage: Eukaryota > Viridiplantae > Streptophyta > Pinopsida > Cupressales > Cupressaceae > Chamaecyparis > Chamaecyparis obtusa. Next base: position 715,715 of record BSBK01004407.1, on the reverse strand, counting down.
CAAAGGAAGGACTATATGAGTGGTTAGTCATGCCTTTTGGGCTAACCAATGCACCGAGCACTTTCATGCGGCTCATGAACGAGGTTCTGAAAGAATTTCTGAAAAAGTTTATCATTGTTTACTTAGATGATATTTTGATCTTTAGCAAGACATTGGAGGAACATATGATGCATATTCGTATGGTGTTTGAGAAGCTAAGAGATGATAAATTGTTGATTAATTTAAAGAAGTGCAATTTTGTGAAGAAAGAGTTAGTGTATTTGGGATTTGTAGTTTCAGCAGAAGGTCTAAAAATGGACCTAGAGAAGGTACAGGCTATCCTTGAATGGCCTACTCCAAAGAGTGCTACTGAGGTAAGATCTTTTCATGGTCTAGCTAGCTTTTACAGAAAGTTTATCAAAAATTTTAGCAGTATTTTGGACCCTTGACTAAAACAATGAGAGGGGATAGAAAAGAGTTTAAGTGGACTAATAGGGCAGAAAAGAGTTTTCAATTGTTGAAATAAAAAGTTACAGAACAACTTGTTTTAGCACTTTCAGATTTTAATAAGGTGTTTCAAGTAGATTGTGATGCTAGTGGTACTGCAATAGGAGCTGTTATGAGCCAAGAAGGTAAACCTGTTGCTTATTTCAGTAAGAAGTTAAATGATGCCAAGAGGAAGTATTCTATTTATGATCAAGAATTTTATGCTATAGTTCAGGCATTAAAGAAGTGGAGACATTATCTTCTTCCTAAAGAGTTTTTCTTGTATACTGATCATCAAGCTTTGCAATATTTGAATAGTCAAGGAAAGTTGAATCAGAGGCATTTGAAATGGGTTGAGTTTTTGCAGGGTTATACATTTGTTTTGAAACACAGAAGTGGAAAGTCTAATAGGGTTGTAGATGCTCTTAGCAGAAGGAAACTATTGCTGACAAAGATGTAGATTGAGGTGGTTGGGTTCAAGGAACTCAAGAATTTGTATCCAGAGGATCCTGATTTTGGTGGAGCTTGGAAAGCTTGTAAAGAACCTGTTAGTCTAGATAGGATGAAGTGGCTGGATTTTATCATCCAAGATGATATGCTATTCAGAGGGAGTCAGTTGTGCATTTCAAGAAGTTCTATGAGGGAGAATCTCATCAAAGAGAAGCATAGTGGAGGATTGGCTGGACATTTTGGTCATGATAAAACCCTTGCTTTGGTTAGTGAAAATTATTATTGGCCACAGTTACAGCAAGATGTGAAGAAGTTTGTACAGAGTTTCAGAGTATGTCAGATGGAAAAGGGAGTGAAGCATAATACAAGGTTATATCAGCCATTACCTATACCAGAGAATCCTTGGGAGGATATCAGTATGGACTTTGTTCTTGGTTTACCGAGGACACAGCGGGGACATGACTCAATTTTTGTAGTAGTTGACAGATTTTTGAAGATGGCACATTTCATTCCCTGCAAAAAGACTAATGATGTTGTTCATGTAGCAGAATTGTTTTTCAGAGAAGTAGTGAGACTACATGGTTTGCCAAAGACCATTGTTTCAGATAGAGAGACTAAGTTTGTTGGATATTTCTAGCATACATTGTGGAAGAAGTTGAAGACAGATTTGAAGTTTAGTTCATCACATCATCCACAAACTGATGGATAGACAAAGGTGGTGAATAGAAGTTTGGGAAATCTACTGAGATGTTTGGTTGGAGATAAGCCAACAGGATGGGATTTGATTTTACCATAGGTAAAATTTGCATAAAATAATTCTATCAACAGGAGCACTAGTAAATCACCATTCCAGATTGTATATGGAAGTAGTCCAAGAAATGCATCTAAATTCAGAAAGATAGATAAAGGAGAAATAAGTAGTGCTGAAGCTGAGGATTTTATAGAGCACTTGAAGAACATCCATGAGGAGGTGAGAAAGCATATTACCAAGATGAATGCGCAGTATAAGGCTAAGGTAGATGAGAAAAGGAGGCATAAGAAATTTCAGGTTGGAGATGAAGTCCTGGTTCATTTGCAGAAGGAGCGATTTCTGGTTGGTACATATAACAGGTTGAAAATGAAGAAGTTTGGGCCATGTAAGATACTGAAGAAGCATGATTCAAAAAATGCATATGAGGTAGACTTGCCTGGTGAGCTAAATACTTCACCAGTGTTTAACATTTTAGATTTGATAGAGTATCATGAAGGAGGTGTTGAAGATGAGGTTGCAGTAGCACAGTGGAGTATTCCAGCAACCAGTTCAGATATCAAGGAGATTGAAGACATACTGGACAGTCGTGTTAGAAGAAGCACAAGGCACAGGACATATGAAGAGTATTTGGTCAAATGGAAAGGATGACCTGTTGAAGATTCATCATGGCTAACAAAGGAGGAGGTTAACCATCTTGGTTTTCCTCTGCACACCTGAGTCATGACAGGGTCACTTCTCAAATTACCCCGGGTGTCTGATGTAGGAGCATCCTGGGTGTAAGAGCAATCTTGCATCACCCAAAAAAATATTTCTATTTTTGTATTCAATAAGGGCTATCTTGTGCAAAGTTGCTATTTATGGAAACTTTATATTTTTAGTAAGTTGGTCTTACGATCTCAGAATGTTCTAATTTTACATGTGGAGCTTCATCTCAGTCATATCATCCTGCCAGCAAAGTTTCATGGCTAGATCAGGTCTAGTTTTGAAGATATTGAAGATTTTCGATATTGGCAGTAGGGTATAGAAACTTTGAACTCAGTTTTGAAGGCTTTAGAGGCACCAGATGAGGTCAAAAAATTGGGTGACGGGCGCTTTGCACAGTTCAAGCCTATAGAGTGCTTCGTGGCATTTCTGAAATGGGGTTATAATAGAAAAATTTATGTTCGGGTTTCAAAACTCATTTTGAGCCGACTTCGATGTAATAAATTATAAAATAAAATAATTCTAAGTTTGGTCAGCCCTTAGGGCTAAATTTCTAGAACCTTCTCGGGCGGTGGAAATTGCCTATATAAAGAAGGCCCGTAGTGTTGTCTAGGGCAGTTCTGGGTAGTAGATCTGGGTATTGATTCGAGGCTTTGTCCTATAGAATATTGTAAGGGAATGCCCATGTGGCTTTGCATATTGTAATTTTGAAAGTTTGTAATTCCACATTTGTGGAGATAATAAGAAGCCAATTTTCTGTTCTTGCATATTATTGTTGTTGTTTCTCTATTTCTGTTATGTGTTTGTGGTATTAAGGGGAGCACCCTTCATCACTTTCATTGATATTCATTTTAGTACTTAAGCAATTAAGTTAAGTTTCAAGATATTAGAAAAAGTAATAATATATAGAACATTGATTCACCCCCCCCCCCCCTCTCAATGTTCCCATTCCTAACAAAAGCTTCACTACTACAGTAACAAAGTTTTTCAGTTAAGGCTACAAAGATTTTGATCACTTTTGGTGATCTTACCCTATTAGAAGTAACAATGAGATCAACTATATCTACCTAGTTAGAGGATTTTAGCAACACAATTAAGTGTGCACTCAATTAAGAGATTTACAAAAGAACTGTTAAGTTCACTCTGTCAAGAGATTTAAATTCTACTACAATGGTTAAAGAGTAACAGTAGAATTGATCTATAAATAGAAACTTAACGTGCATGAATTAGCTATGTAATGTACTTATCTATTATCACCTTATTGTGATTGATCTCTTCTCTGAATACTTTATTGGTAGCCCTTTGTTTCTGATAAACTAAATGCTCTATCAATGCTTGTTAATCATAACCCTATCTGGTCTTTAGATGTCTTCCAATGCAGCTACTACATGTGTGGTGATAAATGTCAAAATGACATCTTTATAAATTATATATCAAACTAATCTTGACCTAATTAGGGTTTAGACTCTATCTTAGAAAACCTAAGATCAATGATAGAAATGAATAACCTAGATCAACATTACATAGGAATCATCAACAATTTAATGATTACATCCATATTAAAGTTTATCTCAATATTGATAAACCATTTTCTAATCATTGTAAACCATTTTCCTTGTTGTTTGTGTCATTCCAAACTGCTATGTCATTTCTTGTTTCACTCAGTGTATACTGCATTCATCACTTGGTAATTAAGTGGTGCTCAGTTCATATGAATTCTTGGTGACTACTATGCTTGGTACTCGGTGATCATCTGGCTCGATAAGATTGCTCGATTAACTTAGTGATTTGCCTTGTGTTATGCTTAGTGTCTAAGCTCTGTGTATTGACTGATTGTCTTATCTTGTCTCCTTTACCGACTATATTATTGAATGATACTAATGGAAACCATAAATGCTCATTAGGAGTAACATTCTCCCCCTTTGGCATTAGTATCAAAAAAATTTATGTATATGTATCAAATTCAAATTTTGAACTTAACCAAAAATGTGAATCTGTGTGAACTCCCCCTTTGTACATACTCTTAGTGTGAAGTATGTGAAGTACATACTGTATTACGAAAATTGTGACACTTTTGTGAATCCTTGCATGCAAGGAGACTCAATAATGAGTCCTCGCAAACTGACTCACAGCTCTCTATCTGAATATGTGTAGGGATCAATATTGTGAGGCCCTCAGATTAACTAACTTACCCATGCAAGTACACATTCAGAATGAGAGATTCACAGATGAATAGCAAGAATGCTAATCTTTGTTGAATCTAATCCATGCATGTAAATGAAAACTAATCTAAATATGATTGCAATGCATTAAATAAACTAATTTATTCAAATGAAATATATCTATATGCAATGCAATGAATTAAACTAAAATGCTTTGAAAGTAAACTAACATGCAATGAAATTAAACTAAATGTAAATGTGCAAGTTAAATGATCTCAAAAGCTCAAGAAAATCTGTAGCATAAGGATGATATGAAAATTCATGTATATCAACTGAGAGCGAGAGGGCTCATTTTATAGCAAAATGTGAATTTGAATGCAAATCTAGAAGCAATGTGGGATAAATGGAAAAGAGGAAACAAATGTCATTTTTAGAAGGTTTGTAGGAAAATGGAATTTCATTTATTTCATTTTTCTTAATAATCGATTTGTTTCCTTTTCCATCACAAAAGATATTTTGAGAAGATATTTTATTTATTTAATTTAAAAGAATAATATCTCTCCTAATTAACTAAAATAAAATTATATAATTTAAAGATAAATATTAATGAAATAAAATAAAATCATTTAATTAAAAATGAATTTTAATTAAATAACCTTATTTCATTTAAGGAATATTTATTTCAAATAAATAATATTATTTTATTTATTTAAAAGGGATTTATTTTTCTTAATTAATTAAATAAAATTAATGAAATATTCAAACATCGGGAAGAAATGAAATAATTCAAATGGTTACGATTTGATCAAAGAAGTTTAATTCGAATATGTTGCAAAGCATTGATTCAGGGATTGATTTTTGATAATTGAATAAATGGGGCCAAAGCCTAGGTGACCATTTTAGGGTGCATACATTTGCCCCTCTTTGACTAATGTGAGGTCGACTCGGCATCACATGAAGTCAAAGAATGGAATTGCAGTGTGAGATCGATTTGGGATCACAAAACAACCCAGATGTGTGTTCGACGAATGGGAACACATCAAGACAAGCATAAGCTAAAGCTAAAGGATGAGACATAGCTGAATCAAGTCCAAAATAGGAGATAAGAATCTCAAGCAAGGTTGCCCCAAGAGAAGCAATTGATAAATTGATAAAGCTCAATCAAGGATTGAAGTTTGGTAGGTACTTCCCCCTCGTGATCGAAATCAAAATGAGATAGAGGAGAAATATTAAATTGATAAATTTGATCAAATTGAACTAAAGATAAGGTTCTTGATGTAAGATGAAAGATATAAGAATCACAGAACTAAGGTAGCTTACCAAGAAAGATTATGCCCCAAGGTTGAATTAGAAGAAAAGAAGTGGGGTGAAAGCGAATGGAAGATAGAAGTTTGGAAGAAATGGAAAGAAATGGAGAGAAGAAAGAGAATTTGCCTCCAGAAATAAGATGCCCCAAAATCAATCAACTATTTAAGATAGGGAATTTTGATTGAGATCACGAAAGAAGATAAGGAAATGAAGATCAAATCGTGACCACAGTTGACTGAAAGTCCACAAGAAAGATGAAGGAAACCCTCTCAAACTCATAATGCAGCCTAAAAGTACAAATTTAACATGAAGTCTAAATAATGCAAGCTACATGAAAATGCAATGGTGTACTTGCATGGGTAACATAGGTTTTTTGTGTTCGTCATTCATTAGAGAATGTAAAAGAACTTATTTTCATCATAGGGCCATTATTATCAAACATCGGATGATCACACAATCAGCACTAGTCACAAACGCAAATATGAAGATATGAATGTGATTTATATCGGATTGGAATGTGGAAAGATTCTAACATGAGCATCAAAGACATAAAGGTCAAGATGACTACAATGTTAGCTTACCCAATTTAATGTAGCAAAACCATGCTCGCATCAAGGCATAAACGTTGAGATGACCATGAGAATGATTGTGCAAAAATAGTCAAGGATGATGCCTCAAATCTCCTAAGTGTGTCAAGGAGACAACAAGAGACACTCGAGAGGTTCAAGAAAACACCCACAAGCAAAAAGCAAATAAAAACATGCCCCCTACCCCAAGTCCTCTAGCTATGCATCACGGAGAGACTTGTTAGACAAGGACACTCAACGAAAATCAATATCAGTCAGCACACAAAGAAAAGATCATGACATATCTCAAGCATTAAGTGTTGCGTTTAAAAATTTTAAGTGTGTAAAGTGATACTGAGTTCCGAGGATAATGCTTGCAAGCAGGTAAGATCACATGACCAAACTGGATAAGACCGAACTGATAAGTGTTGAAAAACACTCGATGTCAGGGGTTGTGTTGAAAAACATAGTTGGGTTGGTGTTGAAAAACACCATTTGCGAGGTGTCCTAAAGACAAGCATATCCAAGAGACCAAAGCTAACACAGTGATGCCCCCTAGACAAAGACAAAGACCAATTCCAAACCAAGGCAAGAAGGACAAGGCATGATGGAGAAAGGTTAAGTGTCGAGGACGCATGCTAAGAAATAGGGGTGCAAAGGTCTCAAGTAGCACCTATTTCCAAGTTTTCACCACTTGGAAGAATTTTTTCAGGACTTTTTATAATTTTTTTGTATTTTTTTCTACCAAGGCGCCTGTTTCCAGGTTTTCACCAAGGCACTTTTTCTTTTTTCTTTTTGAATTTTTTCAATTTTTTTTTTTTTTTTGTATTTTTGAATTTTTTTTGTATTTTTGTATTTTTTCAGCATCATATATGAATTTTTTTGAAATTTTGTCAGGATCAATAAGGTATATACAAAGGATGCCCCCAGACAGAATGGGCATCAAGGATAGAACTTCTTCAAGTGCAAAACATTGATAGGCTCAGGGAGCTACTCCCCCTCTTCAATAGATAGTAAATAAGCACCTGTACCAAAAGCTTCTGTAATAATGTAGGGTCCAAGACAATTAGGTTTGAATTTGCCCTTTTGTTCTCTATTTTGTTGGTTCTTAGGATTCTCTTGCAGGACAAGATCTCCTACTTGGAATTCTCTAGGATGAACCTTTTTGTTGAATGCTTTGGACATCCGCTTTTGGTAGACCCTCATATGGTCAAATGATGCTTTACGCTTTTCATCTAGAAGTTCCAATTCTTGTAATCTCATAGCGCGATAGTCTTCATCTGTAACTAGACCTTTGAGAGAGACCCTAAGTGATGGAATCTTGACCTCTAAAGGTAACATTGCTTTAGCACCGTATGTGAGGGCAAAAGGAGTAGCCCCAATTGGAGTACAAATACTCATTCTATAGGCCCACAAGGTCAGGTTTATCTGTAGGTGCCAGTCTCAAATACCATTCTTATGAACTGTTCTATGTAAAATCTTGAGAATGGTTTTATTTGAAGCCTCTACCTGACCATTTCCTTGCGGGAAGTAAATAGAGGACCAATGTTGCTTTATCTTAAATCTTTGGAAAAGTTGTGTAAGGTCTTTATTTTTGAACTGAACTCCATTTTCAGTGATGATCTTAGATGGTATTCCATATCAACAGATGATATGGTTTAAAATGAATAAAGATATTGTCTTGCCTGAGGCAACAGAAAGTGGAACAGCCTCTACCCATTTTGTGAAGTAGTCAGTAGCAGTGTTAATGAACTTATGTCCACCTGATGAGTTGGGATGAATCTACCCAACAAGGTCAAAGGCCCATCGCTGGAATGGCCAGTGAGATATAGAAGGAATTAGCTCCCTACCTGGAGCATGTATCAGGTGTCCATGTTTCTGACATTTTTCACAAGACTTGGTAAAAGCTACTGCATCTATCTACATCGTAGGCCAATAGTACCCCACCCTAAGCAACCTTCTAGCCATGGAAAGACCATTAGAATGTCCCCCACATATGCCCTCGTGGATGTCAACTAGTGCTTGATTGGATTCCTCCTTTTCTAAGTACCTAAGAAGTGTCCCATCTAGACCCCTCCTATACAAATCACCAGAGATGAGGGAATGGCGAGAGGCATTACAGACAAGGTTTCTTCTTTCAGATCGGTTAAATGTGTCAGGGATGATGCCATCATGTAGATATCAATAAATAGCACCATAGCGAGAGGATTCATGATTGACAAGGGTGCAAATGACATGGTTTTCAGGTGATTCAAATATGGGATGACGTAGCTCTTCCACCAGGAATTCATATCTGGACTCATGTTCCTCCAACTGAAGAAGTGAAGCAAGGGTGGCCATAGCATCAGCTACTTTGTTCTCATCCCTAGGGATTTGCTGAAAAGTGACAAAAGTAAAGTACCATCTTAATGAATCAACCATTTTTTTGTAAGGTACCAACTTGTCATCTTTTGTTTGGTATTTCTCATTGACTTGATTAATGATCAACTGAGAATCCCCATAGATATGTAGTTCTATGATATTCCACTCTATAGCCATTTTTAGTCCATTTGTTAAAGCCTCATATTCAGCTATGTTGTTTGTGCATGGGAAGAGTAACTTGTAAGATTTGGGAATAGTGTACCCATGTGGAGAGACAAACAACACACCAGCTCCAGAACCATTTTGCATGTAGGAACCATCAAAGAATAGTTTCCAAGATCTCTTAGTCATGTACATAAGATTTTCATCTAGAAAATTGACTTGAATGGGCATATTATCTTGAATTGGGAAATTAGCCAGTTGATCTGCAATAACCTGACCTTTGATTGCCTTGCGCTCAATATACTCTATGTCAAATTCAGAAAGAATCATCATCCATTTAGCGAGTCTACCAATGAGAGTAGCTTTACTAAGCAAGTATTTGAGAGGATCAATTTTTGCTATGAGGTGTATGGTGTGCGCAAGCATATAGTGTCACAATTTTTGAGAAGCAAACACTACTGCAAGGCAAGCTTTTTCAATACTAGTATAATTGACCTCATAAGCAACAAGAGTGCGGCTAATATAATATATGGCTCTTTCTTTCCCTTGTTCATCTAATTGAGCCAACAATGCCCCCAGTGAAGATTCAGTAGCTAAGACATATAAAATGAGGGGTTTTCCTAGAATGGGAGGCATTAAAATGGGAGGACTTGCCAAGTATTCCTTAATTTGATCCATGCTCTTCTGGCAATCCTCATTCCAGACACATTGAACACCTTTATGCAATTTTTTGTTAAAGGGTTGTGCTCTATCTGCCAATTGTGAAATAAACCTCCTTATAGATTGAAGGCATCCTTGAAGACTCCTCATTTGACTGATATTTTTGGGAGGTGGCATGTCTATAATGGCTTGGATCTTTTCAAGGTCCACTTCTATCCCTTTGGCTAAAATGATGAATCCCAATAATTTGCCAGAAGTAACACCAAATGCACACTTTTTTGGGTTTAATCTTAGTTGAAATTGCTCCATGTGATCCAGAATTACTTCTAAATTAGCCAAATGTGTTCCTCTTTTCTTAGACTTAGCGAGGGTGTCATCCACATAATCTTCCATATTCTTATGCATCACATCATGGAAGATGGTTGTCATAGCTCTTTGGTAAGTAGCTCCTACATTTTTCAATCCAAAGGGCATGACATTCCAATAATAAGTACCCCATGTGCATGTGAATGCAGTCTTTTCCTGAACCTCAGGAGCAATCTTGATCTGATTATACCAAGAAAAACCATCCATCAAGGAATAGATCTCATAGCCCGCCATCATGTCCACTATCATGTCTATGTTAGGAAGTGAAAAATCATCCTTTGGGCATGCTCTGTTAAGATCTCTAAAATCTATGCAGATTCGGATGGATTTATCATGTTTAGAAATAGGTACAATGTTGGAAATCTAGTCAGCATAGTCTATAGCTCTAATGAATCCTGCACCAAGGAGCTTTTCTAATTTAGCTTTCACTAGAAGAGCTATATGAGGGTGCATTTTTCTCAACTTTTGTTTGTCTGGTTTCACACCTGGAGCTATGGACAAATGATGCATAATGAGATTAGTGTCCAACCCTGGCATGTCTGAATATGTCCATGCAAAATTAATTTTCCTTTTTTTAGAGGAACTCAGTGTAGGCTTTCTTTTCTTGAGGTGATAAAGATTTAGCCAAGTGTACAATTTTTGGAGCCGCTTCTGTGCCCAAATTAATAGTTTTTGTAGGTTCAACCAATACTGATGATTTGTCCTAAAAATAGCTTGGGAGACTATCAAGTACCTCATCCGTAGGTGCCTCAAAGAGGTTTTCACCCTTGGATACGTCTTTTATTTTTACTTTTTTTGGTTTTGACACCGCCACATAGTGGTTTTCACCATTAGAACTCTTATTCATTTTTTTTTTCTTTTTATCTTGTGACTAAGGTACTTGATGTTAGGTTCTATCATACTGGTAGCTGGTTCACTAGTGGAAGAGACTACAGGTTCAATGGCATTCAGATAGCAGGTGATCTCATAATCATTGTGAAATGTCAAGAGTTGAGGCTCTTGATAACATTGAGACCAATCAATAAGGTTGGGGTCAATAAGGGGTAGGTTAATAACTGGTTCAATATTAAGGATATAGGTGATGTCATCTCTGGTGACCACAAAATTGAAATCTATCAAGTATCCCTCTAAGGTGTCTAAATCAAAATTTACCCTATCGAGTGAAGAATCATCTACTAATGTGACACGTGGGTTCCAATCTTCTAATCTGACACACGACTCATCAGCTACGTCAGGTTGAGAACTATAAGCATGGAAAACATCCATATCCAATTCAACTATTGTGTCTGAGAGTGAATCCCATTCAAACTCATGAGAGTCTATTTCTAAATTATTGTTGGGGCCTCGTGATGTAGAAGCCTCAAGGTTTGGAAGAGTTTCCCCTCCTCTAGCAATTTGCTCAATCACAAAATTATTTGAATTATCACCATCTATCACAGCTGGGATGGAGACACTATCCATAGTCAATCTAGCATTCATATAGTCACTATCTGTCACAGTTGGGATAGGAGGACTATCAATTGTTAAATTTCTTGAATCTCCCCAAAGGAGATTTTTTTAAGGTACGCAATCATCTATCATGTCTTGTTGATTTGTCAAATCTGGTACATATTCAGTGTCATCTTCACTATCCCACCTATCAAGAATGGGGACAATGCACTTGTTATTCTTCATAAAGCCTAGGCCAACTAGTTTCTTAGACTTATGTCCAAAAAGATCATGATTAAGTGGTTCAGCTCTAGCATCTAACCTATGACTAAGAGGGCCATATCCTAGATAACCCATCTTCTTGACAAAATTATATCCTCTCCCATAGGACTTAGGAGAGGGGGAGAAATTTTCATTGTGTTGGTACTTCTCCTCTTTGTATATCTAATCTCGAATAGCTACTTCCTCTTTTTCATCTTGTATTGGTACTGAGGATTCAACAAACTTGTCAAATAGTGTCATTGCCAAAGAAGATGGTTTCATCTCCTATGAAGGCTTTCCATAGGACCTAGGGGAAATAGGAATCTTTGCAAAAGAGTCAAGTTGATACCCCCCCATGCCAAGGTCTACTGATTTAAACTTGTCTTGACAGTCTCTACTAAAGTTGCTTGATAATCCTCTGCTTCTTGATTAAGAGGGACATGAACATTAGCTGAGATTGAATTAACTGATAAGGTGTTATCCCCTAGTATGAAAATTTCTACTCCATTGTAGGGGAACTTAACACATTGGTGGTAGGTAGATGGCACTACCTACATGTCATGAATCCATGGTCTACCCAATAAAATGTTGTATGCAAGGGGTCTAGTATAAACAATTTGGAACAAGATATCTTTTTCAACTGGGCCAATCCTGACAGGAAGGACAGCTAACCCCTTAGAACTTCATTATGCCTCATCATAGGCCTTTATAGTGATCTTTTTAGTGTTGATCACTTTGTCTAAATAGCCCAAAGTTTTTAACAAACTTAAAGTACAAATATTTAGCCCAGCACCCCCATCTATCAACACGTTCCTGACACGGGTTTTATGAATCATTACTTCAATGTGAAGGGCAAGATTGTGTGGATGGCTTAGGGATTTGTCATCATCTTCTGAGAAAGAGAGGTATTGTGGGCTGGTAATGTGATTCACCATGCCTTGAAATTGGTCTATATCTATGTCATCGGGGACATTTGTTGTGCACAAAGCATCCTCAAGGATCTGTTTATGTCTAGGGGATAACTCTAGAAGCTCCAAGATTGATATTTGTGCTGGAGTTTTCTGTAACTGATCTACAAGATTGTAGTTTGGTTTGGGAGTAGTGGTGGACTTGGTGACATTCTTGGATGCCACTTGCTTGGGTTTGTTGGATGGACCTGAACTAGGACCTCTAAGAACAATAGGGCCTTGACTCCTAGCTGTAATAGCATTAAGGGCTTGAGAAGATAACCTAGAATGAGGACCTCTCAGCACCACAATAGGTTCTTTGTCAAAGATAAGGGGAGAGTCATAACCATGCGGGTCCTTACTCCTCATCATATTAACACTTGGCTCCACAACTTCAAGCATGTTTACCACATTTTCTGCCACTGTGTAAGTGTAGTTGATTGCAGCCTTGCCATCCTTTGGTTTAGAGGTTTCCCCCTTGTCATACTTAGGAAATGGCTCTTTAAATGCTTTGTGATCAGCATTGGTGTTCAGTCCATCCACCTTAAGCTTTCCATTCTCAATGAGATCTTGGATAATATGCTTGAGTTTCCAACAATTCTTAATGGTATGCCCAATGCCATTATGAAATGTGCAGAAAGCCTTCTCATCCCACCAATGTGGCTTAATGTCAGGGATGTAATGTTTTGTGGGATCTTGTGGATGCACAAGATTATTGGCAATGAGCATTTTGAAAACATCCTCGTAAGAATCACCAAGCTTGGCAAATTGATGTTTTTCCTTCTTGGGCTTTTCTTGATATCGTGGCTTGCTCTCTTGTTGAGGAGGTGCATTGAGCTTCATAGCTTGAACTAAACTGGACAAGTGAAGGAAACCTTGATCTTTAGGTTGGGGAGAGTCTACAACTCCGTCATTGACAACTTGTTTGTTCTTGTTCCAATTGTTGTTCTTCCCTTTATCCTTGTTGTTGTGTTGACCATTGTTGCCATTGTTGCTATGTTTGGTCAAAATGCCTTGTTCTTTTAGGACATCTTCAATTCGACATGCAGTTTCAACGATGGTATCAAAGGAATTGAAGACTATCTTTTTAATCTCAAATCTCATTTCAGGCACCAAGTTACTAACAAGTATGTCAATCTTTTCATCCTCATGGATCATCCTAGGATATTGAGAGTACTGTCTTCTCAACCTTTGCAAGAAGGTAACAAAGGGTTCCCCTTGATTTTGTTTCAAGTTGCATAGGTCCAACATAGTAACAGATCTTGACAGATTATATGAGAAGTGTTGAACAAATCTATGAACAAGTTCTCTAAAAGTCTTGATAGGGGGAGTGATATTGATAAACCATTCCATTGCTTGTCCTTTAAGACTTCTAGGGAATAACCTCATCAAATAGGAGTCATCCTGATGGAATTCAAAGCTCATAGTGTAGAACTGGCCAACATGGTCGTGTGGATCACCACTGCCATCATATTTATTGTATTGAGGGAATTCCACCCTCCTTGGAAAATCCTTCATACTCACACTCTTGTCGAATGGATTAGGAAAATTCAAGTCTAGTGAGAATGAGCTCTTAGGTTGCATCATTTGCTTCATTTGGCAGATTTCTTCCTCTTGAGAGGGATTTTGCTTTTGTATTTTTTTTTCCACATCAAAATTATAAGGGACTCTGGCACCCTTGTTGATTACACTTTCCAAGAATTTATCTTTGTTTTGTTCCAAATACCTATCCACATACTGTTGGAAGATAGGCTCTTGTTGCATTCGCATAAAGTCTTGAGTAGCAAAGTCATAATGTGAGCTACCACCTCCATGTTGGGAACCATGATGTACATGTTGGGAGTGTGGTCTTGAGTTTCTGGGAGGGGTTTGCCTCCTATAGTGAGCATACTAAGAAGCCCTTCTTCCTCTAGGACTAGGAGATCTAGAAGGGGTGCTTGACCACCTTCTACTTCTTGGTGTTCTAGAAGGGGTGGAGGGAGGAGAATTATTTCCACTGTTAGCACCCCTATTGTTGAATTGAGTGTTTAATTGTTGGGCTAACAGCCTATCTTTCTCCTCTTGGAATGCTTTTCTCGCTATGTCCAACAAGGCTCGTTGTTCCTCTTCTAGAAGCCTAAGTTTTTCTTCTTTTGTAGCTCATTTATTTTTTGTAGCCTATTTTTCCTGCTCAATTCTTTTTAGCCTCTCACTTTTATGCCTTGAGGTTGTTCGAAGTGGAGAGTTTGGTCTTGAATGTTTGTACAAATCATTGGTATACGTTGCATTGACATGAGCATCACCAGGTTCATTGTCTTGGTCTTTGTGTTGTGACCATTATTCTGGGTGAGCTCGTCTCTCATGCCTTTCGGCTCTTTGATGTGCATCTAGGTGAGTCCACAAGGTGGAACACTTAACACCTCACACAAGCTACAAATGAGTCCACAACCTAGAAAACAAGTGAGTTCCAGAAAGCACAAAAGGGTTGCCTGGTGGAACAATTAACGCTTCTTTCCTCTTGACCCCTCCCCTTTAATGTGGCGCTGAGATTGCAACCATGAGGTGGAACGAGGGGCTGGCGAATGAGCGAGTCCAATAACCCAAGATAGTAATCTAGATCAATCACAAGTAATCTAAGACTGCTAATCAATACTACTGATATTTGAAACCAAGAATTACTTAATGTTAAAAGACATGCATGCACTTAAACACAAACTTCTATGAAAGCAAATCTATGTTTGTTTATTTCCCCTTAAGAGCATAAAAGAAATGTGTTCTAGGAAAGCATGTAACACTCAAGCCAGACACAAGAGCTTAATTTTATGCCCAAAACCAAATGTTATAGAGATTTTAAGAACGTACCTTAAGTCCAAAGATCTACAATCCAAAAATTAAGCACCTACAAATGCCCACAAGAAAAAGAAAAAAAAAATTAGCTCCTTGCCACAACAAACAAAAAGAAAAATTAAAAATCTAATTTAATTAAAAGTGAAAATCTAAAATTAATGAAAATACTAAAATCTAAAAACTAATAAACAAATTAAAAAAAAGACTAATCTAACTAACTAACAAAAGTTAATCTAAAGATTAAATTAACAAAACTAAAATTAAAATTAAATTAATTTAATACTAAACTAAAATTTAAAAAAAAAAATAATCTAAATTTAAAAAAGTAAAAATCTAATCTAAATTAACAATTTAAAAAAATCTACTCTAATTACACAAGATTAAAAAAAAATCTAATTTAATTTAATAAAATTTTAAAAAAAGCTAATGTAATTTAATAAAATTAAAAAATCTAATCTAAAAAAATTAAATTTTTTAAAAAAAAAAACTAATCTAAATGTAATAAAATTTAAAAAAATCTAATCTAAAAAACAAATTTTTTAAAAAAAATTCTAATCTAAAACTAGGTTTTAACAAAATCTTAAAAAAAACAATAAAACTAAATCTATGTGACTAAAACTAAAGAAACTTTCCTTTTGAAATTTTCCTAAAGTTTATTTGAATTAACAAAATCTAATTTGAATTTTAAAAACTAAGAATCTAATCTAAATATCTAAATTAATTATACGTATAGGCGTACAACTTCAAAGCTCATTTATTAACTTTAACCATGCCAAGCAAGTGTCTTTAAAAACAAAAGTTTTCCCAGTTTCACACAAGAAAATCACCAAGTTCCCAATCGTAATTCGACTTTTTGTAGTTTGAGTGCATAAATAGAAGGAACCAGTGAATACAGCGATTAAAAATCTCTATTTTGGCTCTCTTTAAAATAAAAAAATCTCTGAAAGAAATCTATTTTAACTACTGTTTTCCCTTCTAATACAGCGATTCATAGATGTATCATAAAATAAAGAGGCTTTATGGTACAATAAAAGTTGTATTGATGATCTATAAACTCTTCAGATAACTTTGCTACAAACAGTATAGAAGCAAGAGCAGCAATTATTAGTAGAATTTACCAAGTAGCATCCTTCACAACGCGGCATTAGCATACAAATGGATAGCATAATGATCTGCGATATTCAACATTGCTGATGAAGTTTGACCACAGGAAAAAACAATACCTTTGTGTAATACATGCTAAAGTTTTGTTTTTTTTGTAGCATTGATTTTCAACTCCATCGACTCCATTCATTTTCCATAAGAAAGATAAGCTCACTAACAAAACCACGCAATGACTGGGCTCTTATGATAGATAACATAAGTGACACGACATACCATGAAAGGATTGCAGATATTTCATTCATACCAGAAGAACACGAAGAAGGAATTCATGTTTTGCATTATGAAGTTGAGCAGAAATATGATGCACACTATGACTATTGCTTTGATGCAAAACTCAGACTATTAATGCTATTAATGACTGTCAATACAGCGTCATTTTGCTACTCTGATCAAAATAGATTAACCAAATAGTGAACCCAATTCCATAAACATTTAAACATTCTTCAAATCAAGACATTTAAACAGTGGACGCCAAAATGTATCACGAAAATTGTGACACTTCTGTGAATCCTTGCATGCAAGGAGACTCAATAATGAGTCCTCGCAAACTGACTCATAGCTCTCTATCCGAACATGTGCAGGGATCAATATTGTGAGGCCGTCAGATTAACTAACTTACCCATGCAAGTACACATTCAGAATGAGAGATTCACAGATGAATAGCAAGAATGCTAATTTCTGTTGAATCTAATCCATGCATGTAAATGAAAACTAATCTAAATATGATTGCAATGCATTAAATAAACTAATTTATTCAAATGAAATATATCTATATGCAATGCAATGAATTAAACTAAAATGCTTTGAAAGTAAACTAACATGCAATGAAATTAAACTAAATGTAAATGTGCAAGTTAAATGATCTCAAAAGCTCAAGAAAATCTGTAGCATAAGGATGATATGAAAATTCATGTATATCAACTGAGAGCGAGAGGGCTCATTTTATAGCAAAATGTGGATTTGAATGCAAATCTAGAAGCAATGTGGGATAAATGGAAAAGAGGAAACAAATGTCATTTTTAGAAGGTTTGTAGGAAAATGGAATTTCATTTATTTCATTTTTCTTAATAATCGATTTGTTTCCTTTTCCATCACAAAAGATATTTTGAGAAGATATTTTATTTATTTAATTTAAAAGAATAATATCTCTCCTAATTAAATAAAATAAAATAATTTAATTTAAAGATAAATATTAATGAAATAAAATAAAATCATTTAATTAAAAATGAATTTTAATTAAATAACCTTATTTCATTTAAGGAATATTTATTTCAAATAAATAATATTATTTTATTTATTCAAAAGGGATTTATTTTTCTTAATTAATTAAATAAAATTAATGAAATATTCAAACCTCGGGAAGAAATGAAATAATTCAAATGGTTACGATTTGATCAAAGAAGTTTAATTCGAATATGTTGCAAAGCATTGATTCAAGGATTGATTTTTGATAATTGAATAAATGGGGCCCAAAGTCTAGGCGACCATTTTAGGGTGCATACACATACAAGAATATACATACATATATTTTCCCCCTTTTTTGAAATTAATGCCAACAATGTACTCACAGCTTGTCAAAAATATTCTAATGGGTTTTCTTCAATGTAGCCAAGAGGTTTTCAGATTCCTCTTTGAGATTCTCAAGAGCAATGTGCTCTAATCTGACTTGTGCATCTATATCAAAAATATTTTCTAATATAGATATCTCTATGGTGGCAACTAAATCTTTTTCTTTATTCACATTTTGTTGCATCACCTTGAGGTGTGGAAGTAACTCTACTTGTAACTCAGTTACTTGATCTCTGATTTTATCTTCTTCTTTCCTTAGTTCTAATCTTAATAGTTGAATTTTGAACTTTAGCATAATGCACATAAAATGCATTTGGCTCAGTTAAAAGATTATTTAAACTAACCTTGATAGCTTCATCTAAATTTTGTATCCTTTCACTAATCTCGATAGTGAAGTGGTCTATAGTGCATAATTTGTGCAAAATTGTAATAACTTGTTGAATAAATCAAGCTCAGTTATTACCTCAGATAAATTTACTTTATTGATTGCAACTTCTTGGTTGATTCTCTTTGCCAGCTTCAACTGTATCTTGGCCTACTCTCTTTCCTCAATTATTTTCTCTTCATCTATATTTGGAGCATTTATATGGCTGGTTAGAGTAGCAAGTTGATCAATGATGGGAGTTGCCTCATCAACATTGATACCAAGGCCTACTTGCATCAAAATTTTTCTAACATCTTTTGAATAGGGGTAAAATGGAATCACACCTATTCAAATGTATATGATGTATGTGTATGGGGGAAATATGAGATCCACTCCTAAATCCAAATTCCTAAAGGAGAGATCCAATTTGATCAACCAAAAGGTTAATGCACAATCGAATCAATCTATGGAGAATATGAAAGAGAGAGAAAAACCCTATATTTCCCTATGGAGAATTATGCTTGAAATCTAAAATAATTAAAATACAAGTACTAACCTCAAATTAGTGAAAATCTAGAAAATGCCAATTTTTTATGTCTATGTGTACTTTCAGGCAATTCTGCAACCTGTTTCAAACTGAAAATGCCGAGATGAAGAAAACCCAGAAATATTTTGTCTTTCCGACGGCAAGTAGTCTTTGACCCTCATAAAAGGTCAAAGGCTACATTCTTTATTTGAAGGTCAATTCTGACTTTGTTCGCAGATCTCAGAAGTTCGTCGAAAAGGGTATCCAAATCCGATCTCAAATCTAAAATTCTGCACCTGTACCTGCAAGAAAAATGGGGTTTTTGTTTGTATGGGGGGTTTGCCTTGGTCAAACCCCAATTTAGGAATTAACCTTGAAATTGAATTGAAATGTAGTGTGCATAAACAAAGTAATTGAAACAATTCACCTTGCTTATGTTAAAGTCCATGTAGAGGATTTGAATCCTCAAATCCACAAATAGGAATGCTTCAATGGATGTAGAATGAATGTAGGATGTCTCAAATCAATGGCATTTGATCTTTAACACCAATCTTGAATTGATCTTTTCATATGAGGAGGCTTGGATGAATGTAGAAGGATGGATCTTCAAGGGGGCTCCAAAGAGATTGAATCCTTCAATGGCTAACAATGGATCTCCTTGATGGATGAATGCTTGAACACTTGAATGTTTGAAGGCTTGCTTGAATTCACTTGCTTGCACTTGAGAGCTCACTCATGAAATTTCTTGAAGATGAGATATAAAAAAGTGATGTGAAAATGAGAGAGAAAGGCCTCCTTTTATAGTGAACTAGGGCACAATCCTGTAGAAAGGCCACCTTGGAGAATTAAATCCAATTAGGTCCTAACCTTTAGAAAATATACCTAGATTAAATGCAATTAAAATATTTACCATTCCAAAACCCAAAATGGCCGACTCGAAGGTGGGAAAATAAATACCCCCGAAACCCGACACCCGAAAATCAAGGAAACTTGAAATCTAGACAGGGGGTCAAGGATGAGGTTGTATCTGACCAGGTTAGGATCAAGGTCGATCTTGACCAGGTCAAGATAGAGGTTGACTTTGACCCCATAAAGTCAACTTTGACCTTATGGTCAAAAACCTTAGGATCTTGACCCAAAATATTATGAAATGCAGATATGAAGTGAAAAATGGGTGCAGAAGGAAGCAGAACAGGGGGAAAAGCTAGATACATGCAAAGACCTAATCAAGGTGCTTAACATGACCCTAGACCACTCATTCGGAGGGATAAACACTCTTATCATGGAAGTGCTTCCATTTTAAGATGATACATCTTCTAAGACCTATTTATGTTTACTTTATTGTCTTAGTTTTTCTTGTGCAGCCTTCCTTGTGCACAATTTGCCATACTCAATGCTTCTGGGTCTAGAGTCCTCGGGTCACATGTAGGAATTTCTATGACTTCATCTAATGTGACTAGACCCTTACCATGTTTTGTTTTTCTTCTTCTCTGGTGTGGGAGATTTCCCATATGGTACTAGAGCTTTGGTCTCTAGATTAGACTTTTATTTCTCGGTAGACACACTCTCTTCCTTATCCTGCCCTTTGACTGTTGTCTCAGTTTTATGTCCTTGGGCTTCTTGCTTGGTGTTTGTTGTAAATGTATCTACATTTTTTTCAATGACTTTCTCTTTACTTTATGCCTCTTTATTTTTAGGCTCATTTGTGTCCTTCTGCTCATTTATACCATGTCCTTTGGTTGTGTCCTTTTATTTCTCAAGTGTTTGATCCTCGGGTTTCCCTTGTGTAGCAATATCAATTCCTTGTACCAATATTGGCAAATTTTCCATTATGTCTACTGTTGCTGCCTCACTAGGTTGGTTTTCCTTAGTATTGTCTACAACCATAATGATGTCTTCATCAGCCTTAGCATCATCATCAGGATCTCCATTTTTAATGTCTTCTATTAAGACTTCATCAGTCTTGGTGTCTAATAATTTCTCGGGAGCATCTTGTTTATCCTCTTCAGTATATCCAATTAGGTAGAAGTCCTTGTCATAACTATCATATTGTATCTCAGTGTCGGATATATCAATTGGATCCTTTGTGGCTATGTCAACATCATCTGAGTGTACTCCTTTCCCTTTTATTTTGCCTTTCTTCTTGGGAATTATAGCCAATGCAATTTTATATGCTTCTCCCCTTGATTCCAAAATTTTTGTCCATAATAACTTGCTATTTTCATCAACTTCTTAAATTTTACTTGCCAAAATGTTAAGTGCCCGACCTTTCATCAAAAATTGGTTGGCATACTATTTCATCATCTCATCAACCTCAGTTACTGTAAGAGTAGGCATTGCCAAAATTAAAGAATATTCCCTCATTTCCTTTTCAGTATGTGTTAGGAATGGGAACACTGAGAAGGGGGGTGAATCAGTGTTCACTATATTTAATCTTTTTCACTTTACTTTTTAAACTTATCTTGAATGCTTAAGTACTAAAATGAACATTAACATAAACAAGAAATATGAACTCGACACATAACAGCAATATGGTTATGGGGAAACCCAAATAGGTAAAAACCTCGGTGGAAATTGACACCCAATAATAATCTATACTAGTGTCTTATGATCCTTGTTAGAAGATCCTTAACCCTATTAGGAGTTTTCTTTACAATAATTTTAGTACAATGACCTTGTCAAGGGTCAGACCCTATTAGGAGTCTTTTACAATAACCTTGTTAGGGGTGTGGACTCACTATCCTAGAGCTCACTACTCAAGTGGTGAAGGCTACAACCTTCTTATCTCATATACACACTATATATGCTAGATGAACTGGTGTTGTGACACTACTTGTCAGATCAGTTCATTTGATGCATTGATGCTTTGACCTCTTGCAAAGCTCTAATATATCTTATCAACTCTTCACACACTTCTACTCTGCTTATCTCAACTCTATATCAACATCCATTCTAATTACAAAGGGTGCATCTCATATTTATATGTACTTATCAAAACAATTAACTAGGTCAGCCTATAACTGATTACATACAATGCTTCCAATTGAATTGTCTCAAGTGTGTTTATATACAAAAATAATTACATGTCTAAAACCTAAATACAATAGGTGCATAGCCTTTACAAAATAATTTTATCATCGCTAAACAAATTACCAACAATCGGCTGCATACTCTGTTCTGTTCTAGCATTCATTGTCTGTGTAACTTCAACTGTCTGTATCTTTGTCATACTGAATCTTCTGATCATGCACTCTTAGAATAAGCATGAATATACTCTTACCATCTTATCTTCTAGGGAGCATACCATAACTCAGTCATACGTACGTGTGATGATGCTCTAATCTATTGGTGCTTTGTTAACTATCCAGTCTTTTGTACTTAGCCAAATATTGATCTTCCGATGATGTGCGCTAACTCCAAAACACTCTATGACTTCGTTGTCATAATGAAAACACTCTAGCTACTTGTATACGATAGTATAGTCAACTTGCCAACAATCTCCCCCTTTTTCATTGATGGCAATAAAGAAATATGGCATAGTTACTAACTGTACACAAAAAACTTTATCATACTCTAACTTATATCTCCCTTATACTTTTTACTATACATCTTCTTTATATATATGACTCCATATTCGATAAATTACTCCCCCTTTGACATTAATGAAAAAGGTGTTCCAACAAATTGTATCTACAAGTACTTACAGGGAAAGTACATCTAGATATGTTATCTGCAAATTGTGGATCTCTTGCTTCCAGAATACAATTAGTGCATTGACTATTTGGAGATGGGTGCATAATGCATAAGTCAGCTTCTCCATCTTCTCCAAATCTGAGCTAGGACCTTGATCATATGTCACCATGGTGGCATTGATCTCCTTGATGTTCTGATTTAGTACATCTAAAGATGGTGCAAGAGCATTCCTTAGTTGTGTTTACCTTGCCTTTATCCTAGACATCTCCTTTTCTGCTATTTCAATCTTGTCAATCTACCCTTGATATACATTATTGCACATATTTACATCAGTGGAGGGATCTTCCATAGATTTCCTCACATTCTTTATCATAGCCTCTGCCTCTTGGATCTTGTGGTATAGATCAGTTGTTAACTTGTCCTGGTTCATGCAGTCAACAATAATCTTCCTGTCCTTTACTGCAAACTCTTTTAAGGATGCTTGACCAACCTTGAGTGAACTTATGTCAAGTGTAAAGTTACTAACCAATTCACTAAGCCTCTTCTTCATATACTTCTCTTCTACAACTAGGGATGCAGATTATTCCAAGCTAGAAAATTTTGTCTTAAAATTTGAAAGAATTGTGCTCACATCATCCATTGAATGAACCTTAGACACTTTCTTGTTTGATGGTAGCAAGTTGTTCAAGATGCTCACTAACTCAACAAATAATGGATTCCTCATCACTTTTTTCTCTTTGGCCTTCTCCATAGCTAAGACACTGATCTTGATTAGGTCTTCTTCTCCCCAAGAGTCCAAACTGGTGGTGTATGGTGTCAAACTTGACAACAATGATGCTGAGGGTAATGGAGTGATAGGAGTTCTATCCATCACTTCATGCTTAACATTGACTGGCATCTTAACAAATTTCTCATATGTTTTCTCACTATCTTTCATCTCTACTTCTCCTTTCTCTTTTTCTGCTTCATTTTCTTTGTCTTCTTTCTTTTCTTCTTCTTTTTCTATCTCTTTTTCTGTTTCTTTTTCTCCTTCAACTTCTGTCATATCCTCAATCAATACTTCTTGTTGATTAGGAGGAGTGTTACCACATAGATTCTCAGCCTCTTGAGTGCTTACAAAATCTTCTTCAAACTTATTCAAATCAATATCTGAGGCCACCATTGCAATCTCAACATTATCAATAAAAATTGTATCATCCTTATGTGCTTCTGCTATAGGCACAGGCTTCTCTACCTCTGTGGGTGCTACAACTATAGGTGCTAAAGCTTGAGGACCTTTATTTTGTATATTGATGGTCTCTGACTCCTTTTCTACCTTTGTGGGAACTTGATTAGTGGGCACAATAGGTGGGAACATGTGCCTATTCAGGAAAACTATCTCAAAGGCTTTTTCTATTTCCTTTGCAACTAGTTCATAGTTCTTGTCCATTATATGTGAAGTTCTTGACTTGGTTCTAAGATGTGGCTTCACTAGATCTAACAATAAGATCTTCTCCTCTAGAGAACATACTGGTGGATTCTCATCT
Source organism: Chamaecyparis obtusa (assembly GCA_027943335.1). Taxonomy (NCBI): domain Eukaryota; kingdom Viridiplantae; phylum Streptophyta; class Pinopsida; order Cupressales; family Cupressaceae; genus Chamaecyparis; species Chamaecyparis obtusa. The sequence goes on along the minus strand of BSBK01004407.1, from coordinate 691,458 downwards.
AAGATCTTCTCTCTTATTCTCAGATCTTCCTCCATTGCTTGTCTCTTCAAGAAATCTAAAATGTTCCAAACATTGTCTAGAATCATAGTCTTCAATTCTAGCACTGTATTCTTAATGATAATCATGCTATGAATCTCTAACTTGTCTATTTTACTATACTTATCATAAAATTTTCCTATTTGATCAATCATTCCTTCCTCAATTATCCTTGAACTTAACACTTTTAGACTAGTTCTAAAACTTACTTGTAGAGGTGCTTGAGTACTCTTTCTTTGGCTCCTTGTAGTGCACGAGGATGGATGACTAGTTCATGTCTCTTTCTTCCTCTTTGCCATTGTCTTATACTTTGAAGGAGTAGTAAGATCAATTGTTTCCTTGGGTGCAAGAGGGGTATCATCTATTTTACCCTTCGGATCATCAGACTTCTCCATTTTTACTTTCTTCAATTTTGGATCATTAGACTCTGCCTCTACTGCAGATGCACTCTCAATTCCCAAAGCAATATTTTCTTGTCTTGCTTTTTCCAGGTCTTCTTGAGTTACTCCATGAATTTTCAATATCTTAGAAGTAACCTTGGTTACTTTTTTTTTAGTTGTTGCACTGTTCAAAACGACATCAACTTCTCTTGTTTTCTCTTCATAAGTCCCCCATCTTGGCTCATTAGGGTCCTTAGGTGCTAATAATAGTACTTGAGCATATGCCTCTAGGATTGGCTCCTTAACCTCATATCCAAGTGGATGAATCCACTTTTTCCTTGGTTCAACTACTTCCATACATGTTGTATCAATCTCCACCATAAAGCAAATGCTATGCTTGTATTTTTCAACAATGCTTTCTAGAATCCTGTATCTCATCTGCATTCTGATTCTGAATGTCTTCAATTCCATTGTCATGTAGTCCTTTAGTGTACTCTCAGTAGTTTACTTAAAGGATATATGTGGCATTGTAGGCATACTCTTGTCCAAATACAAATCTGACGCCTTTCCAAGAATGTGGAAGTACATATATATGATCAAAGACCCAAACCTGAATATTTTGGTCTTGTCATGTTTAATGTCTTTAATGTTGTCTATCAGTTGTGCACACAAGATCTCACATAGATTAAACTCTCCATTTTCTCTCACAAGTCTTATTACTACAAGAATTGTGGCTGCTGACACACTATTCACTCTACTGGTTTGTTGAAACCTATACCCTAGTATCATAGACATCAATTTGATGTCTTTTTCCTATGTAGGATCTATAGTCATTCCACGCCTATCACTTCTTGATTTGCATGTTTTCTCAACAAGTTTTCTCACATCCTTGCCTGCTGGAAGAATGGTGCCTTTCTTAGAGAGACCTATCATCTCATGGATTAGGTCTCCTGTAATTCTGATCAGCACTTCACCTATCCAAAATAGGTCATCATGAATCCTACTAAGTAGAATCTTTATCCATTCGGACTCATAGAAGTCATATGTTGTAGCATATTCAATTATAGGGTGGTTTTCAAACTATGCATACTCATCCAAGAAGGTTTTATCTAGTTTCATCATGGTTTCTAAGTGCGCTCTTATCCTGTCAAGACCTACTGGCTCCTTCTTACAGTATATGTATGCATATATTTCTTTGACATGCATAACACCCATAGGAGTGCGGGAGAATGCCCCTTCTAGGTCATCCAATGTAGATTTGAATGGGTGCCTCTTAAATACATATATTTTCTTCTCTACAACATCAAATAAAATGGTAGTAGCCATCACTTACTTGTATATCACTTTCCTAATGGTTTCCAAGAACTTTTGAATTGACACGATGGATTAGGGCTTCCGCAACAGATCAAACACACTACTTCGATGGTGAATCAATCTAAAATTCTTCACAATCAACTGCTAGGGCTTATGTGCTCTTCAATCACTCTGAAATTGAATGCAATGAGTGATCTATAAGTCTTTGTGTACTTTAAAGTGAAAATTTCACCATTAATGCTTGCCACGTAAACCAAAATTTGACTAAAAATTTATAACTTTCATTCTACAATCAATCAGCTAGTGCACTCTTGCACATGTCATTACATAATCTCCAAAAGGTTAAATCCAAAGGTGCATACTATGAAGGTGATTATACTAGCTGCGCAGGGGTCTAGAGCTAAATTAGCTCCCCCTATGACCCTTAGGGTCATTCATCTGAATGTAGAGGGTGCGTCCAATATGGATGCATCCAATACATTCTCATCAACCTTATTCTTCTTTTCCTCTAACCAAATCAAGCTCTCATCTTCTGAAGCTTTCACAAACTTGACTTCTTCTTCGGTATCCAATATTGATTCTTCTGGCTTTTTAGGGCTTTCCTGATTCTACGTTCTTGATTTATAAAACTTAGAGATGTGTCTAGCCTTGTTACAAGAGTGACAAATGACTAGAGGCTTGATAATCCTTGGTGCATTGACATGGGTTACCATTTTATGTTGTCTACATAAGTGACCATTATAGTTACATATCTGACATGTAACATTATGAGAACTTCTTATATTTGGATTATTCTAATTTCTCTGATTATGTTGAATCTTGTTCTTTTGACTTGTCTTACAATTCATAGCTTTACAACCAAATTTATTGCATGAGTAACAGTAACCATTGAAAGGTCTTACCTCTTTACAGTTCCTTGCTATATGTCCATGTGTGTTACATTCATAACAAGTTCAGTCTATTGTCTTGCGCTCATCTTTGGATGGTTCAACATTATCTTTAGTCTGACTTCCAATCTCCTTAGCATCTATGGTGTCTTTTGGTGCTTTCATCATTGCTCGCATGTTATCAATCTGATTTTGTGCTTCATTGAATCCAATGCCTCTAGTATCTCCTTTAAGCTTCTAAGCATATAACTGAGATTCTATCAGATCCTTGCTTGTGTGTAATTTATCAATATGATTATTTGCTTCTTTTAACTCAAATTCCAAGTTTTCTTTGTTGTTTCTTAGCTCCAAGATTTCCATGTTTGCTTGCCTCAATTCTTCATTTAGTTGAAGGTTCTCTTTGATCTATTCATCATAGACTTCCTATTGTTAGTTAGCTTATCGTCCAACTTTTCAATCTGATCTTTCAGAGATGTGTTCTCTTCATTTAGATTTTTTACCATTATCCCTAAATCACTGGTAGAATATTATTTTAAATATTTTCTTAGTCTTTTGATGACTGCTTGAGCATCACTGAATTTTTCTTTTAGTTATTCAGTTTCCTTTTTAGATATGTCCAGGTCTTCAAGAGCAGCTTAAAGATTTCTTTTCAGATGTTTCATTTCTATATTGTCCATGATCTCATCAAGTGGTTAAACTTCTTTGGTGAGGACTAGAGCTCTGATACCAATTATTAGGAATGGGAACACTGAGAGGGGGGGTGAATTAGTGTTCACTATATTTAATCTTTTTCACTTTACTTTTTAAACTTATCTTGAATGCTTAAGTACTGAAATGAACATTAACATAAACATGAAATATGAACTCAACACATAACACCAATATGGTTACGGGGAAACCCAAATAGGTAAAAACCCCGATGGGAATTGACACCCACTAATAATTTGTACTACTATCTTATGATCCTTGTTAGAAGATCCTTAACCCTGTTAGGAGTTATCTTTATAATACTTTTAGTACAGTGACCTTGTCAAGGGTCAGACCCTGTTAGGAGTCTTTTATAATAACCTTGTTAGGGGTGTGGATTCACTATCCTAGAGCTCACTACTCAAGTGGTGAAGGCTACAACCTTCTTATCTCAGATACACACTATATCTGCTGGATGAACTGGTGTTGTGACACTACTTGTTAGATCAGTTCCTTTGATGCGTTGATTCTTTGACCTCTTGCAAAGCTCTAATACATCTTATCAACTCTTTGCACACTTCTTCTCTTCTTATCTCAACTCTATATCAACATCCACTCTGATCACAAAGGGGGCATCTCGTATTTATATGCGCTTATCAAAACAATTAACTAGGTCGACCTATAACCGATTACAAACAACACTTCCAATTGAATTGGCTCAAGAATTTTTAGATACAAACATAATTACATGTCTAAAACCTAAATATAATAGGCTCATAGCCTTTACAAAACACTTTTATCATCGCTAAACAAATTACCAACAGTCGGTTGCATACTCTATTCTGTTCTGGCATTCACTATCTATGTAACTTCAACTATCTATATCTTTGTCATACTGAATCTTCTGATCATGTGCTCTTAGACTAAGCATGAATATACTCTTACCATCTTATCTTCTAGGGTGCATACCATAACTCAGTCATACATATGTGCGTTGATGCTCTAATCTATTGGTACTCTATTAATAGTCCAGTCTTCTATACTTAGCCAAATACTGATCTTCTGATGATGTGTGCTGACTCCAAAACACTATATGACTTTGTTTCCATAATGACAACACTATAGCTAGTCATATATGATAGTATAATCAACTTGCCAACATTATGCAAGGCACATGTCCACCTTGTTGATACCTTGTCACGAATTTCCTTAGGGATATATTTTACAAATGCAATAGGTAGTCTCTTAAAATTAATCATCATGTGGATGATTGCCTCTTCAACTTTCTCCTGATCCTCGGTTGACATGTGTGCATATTGATTCATCTTAGGGTGAGCTAGTCTACCCATTTCTTTGATGTTATTAACTAACTCATCAACAAATTGATTCTTATTTACAAAAACTTTAAACTTACTTGGATTATCTTCTTCTTCAGAGTCTAAATCATATTTTTCTCTTATGAGTCTTCTCCTCTTCTTTGGTTGCTCAGTTGTGACTTGTGCACCTCTTTTCTTCTTCTGATAAGTCTTTATGGGAGTAGGCCTTATGATTTTTGCAATTCCTTTCTTCAGGGGTGGAGAAGTGGTTGTAGAGGATCTTCTCCTCACTCATGTAAATGTCTCTTCTTGTTTCCTCTTTCCTATAGCCTTTACCAATTCAGCTTGAATTTCTTTATCTGACTCAGTTTCCTCCACATGTTCACTATTCATGATTAGAAGTTGTTCCTTAGTTGCAACTTCAACCAACTTATCTACTAATTCTTCTCCTTATTCATCTTCTTTGAATTATTTCACCAATATTTCCATCATTTTATTAGATTTCCTATTAACCTTCACTCCAACTAGATCCATTTTTATCCTTAGTTTTTCTTCCTCATAGGTTCCAAACCTAGTAGTTTTAGGATCTTTGGGCTCAGCCAATAATGCCTTTATTGACCTATAGGCTTGATCAATATCCATTTCATATCCCATTGGAGGTAGCCAAGTAGTTCTTGGCTCAATTTCCTTGATTAAAGTGATGTCGGTATCCACTAGAAAACATATATCTTGTGCTTCTCAAATAACTAACCTGGAATTTTGCTCCTTTTGTGCATTTTGTCCTTAATCTTTCCAAAATAGTCATCCATGACAGTCACAAATTTCTGACCTAAATTCTTGATAAACTCATTTATTTGAATGATGACTGGTCGGTTGACATCCCAGTCTACATTTCCGATAGATGGGAAGTAGTTTTGCAAGTAGAAAAATATGCAAACCAGTAATGAACCAAACTTACATGTATTTTTCTTTGCTACCTGAATGGTTCTCATATTATCTTCCATTTTTTTCAATAATAGTTGCTCGATGAGGTCTAACTATAGACATTTCTTGACAATTTTATAAGCTATATCTACTGCTCTGCATGGGACGATGTTGGTCTTGCTAGATTGAAAAATCTTATAGCCAATAACATAGGCTCCAAACCTTGTTTTTGGATCAATGATGGTGTTAACTCCCATTCCTCTTCCATCCCATTCAGCTCCTATAAGCTTCTTGATTTCTTCCCTTGGTGGATTCCTTATAGCCTTTGCCTTGTCACTAGTGGGATAACTAGTAACCACATGAATGATATCCTCAGATATTATAACCAGTTCATCCAACCACATTTTACCTTTGTGAACATGGCTAAGTATAACCCTAATCCATTCAAACTTAAACTCCCTAGGGAAATATAAGGCATTTGTCAATCCTTTAACTTCCAAGTGTTTGTGCTCACCCTTGATCTTTCCATTCTTTCTCAGCTCCTGGTATGTTGACTGTAGTTCAAAATCTCTGATTTCATTTATTTTGTAGTGGATATAAGAATGCATATCATGTACCAATAAAACCCTAGGTGGTATACTAGAAAACACATCTGTTTGATCAACTTGTGAAGTGATCTCAAGATGCAACTTATATTTAGGTTCTTCATATGTTGTGGACTTGATTAATGTGACCTTATTGTCACTTTCGATCTTGGATTTTGTAGTATTGGATGAAGATGACATTGTTCTTTCAAATTTAGGGCTTCACAAAACCTTCAGAAAAATAACTCAGTAGCTTAGGAACTTACTTGGAATGAAGATAAAATTATTGGGATATGCTCAAATCTCTATCGAATGCTCAAGAAATTCTTTTCTCAAACTCGCTCAAATCTCTTTGGTTTTGCTCGTGATCATTGTGTGTCAAAATGACTTGCATAGTTGTTTATTTATACCTAAAATTTATTTTCCCACTCAAACTTTTGCATTAAATGCTTTACCTACCATAGCTCGGTAAACATAGTGACGCTTGGTTATCACTTTGAATCTTTAGCTCAATTAACACTAGATGTTGCTCGATTGATACTTTAACTCAGTTAACCTTTCATTTTCACCGACTAACAAATTTTTACTCGGTCATACTTTTACCGACTATACACATTCTAAGCTCAAAACATACAATACCTTAGTGCTTATTATTTCATGTTGATTTTGTGTTCATTCAACATATATATATATATATATATATATATATATATATATATATATATATATATATATATATATATATATATATATATATATATATATATATATATATATATATATATATATATAAGGAACTATTGTAAGATATAACTGATTGAAATTTAGTTCTATACTTACTTGAATTGCTTAGGTGGAGGTGGTGAAATCACCTAATCCAAAAGATGAGGTTTCATTGACCATTGTACTTGATCCAACATTATCATTTGTTGCTTTTCTTCACATTTGATCTCTTATCCTCATGATTTCTTCAATTTTGTTTCTATTTGTATTAGCATTTACCTCTGGTTCTCGGTCTCTACAGTCTTGCTTAAGTGACCTAACTTGTGATAGTGCAGACATGTCATTCCAAAATTTATCCAATTTTGAGATCTTCATCTCGAGTTCTTTCTCATGCAATTTGTTTCTATATGTCCATATCTACCACATGATGTGTAACTAGTCCAAGTGTTGTGATCCCAAGTATATGCATTACCTTGCCTTTTTGGTCGATATGTCTTGTTTTGTCCTTTCAGTTTCTAGACTTCCTTCATCTTTTTCATGCATTCTTGTGATATGTGTCCATGCATGTTGCAAGTGAGAAAGTTATTTTCCATGTAGTGCTTCTTATGTGACCTAATCATCTTTGATCTACACTCACGTGCTTGATGTCCATACTTATTGCAGTTATAACAATAACCACCAAATTTAGGAGTGGATTTAGGAATACCTTTTTCTTTTCTTCTACAAATATTTGATGTGTGCCCTAGTTTTCCACAATGATATCATGAGAGCTTCTTTGGCCTTGGATTTTCATAGGCACTCTTTTGTTCAGCTTGTCTTGATGACTCTCCCTGCTCGATATAGCCTAAACCAATAGTGTATTCAACTCTTCTTTGACTGCTTAGGAATTCATCCATCCTTTTAGTACTTTCTACAGCTTTCTTGATCATCTCATCATGTTTTTGTTAAATCTTTACTTCATTCTTCAATCTTTCATTTTCTTCTCTTAATTCACCGATGTCTTCCAATTTCCTAGTAAGATCGATATTTACTCGGTTGACTTCCTGACTTATGACAACCATCTAATTGGAAATTTCAAAATGATGTTTAGTGAGTCTCAATTTCTTAGATTCCTTTTCTTCTATATTTTTGAGTCATTTTCCTCCTATCTTCAGTAGCCAAATTCCTTTCTTGTTCAGCATGTCTTGCATTGTTCATGACATCAATCATTCTAACCATTTGTGTCTCTTGACTGACCTACAATGCTTTCACTTGTTCAGTAAGATGTTGATTCTTTTCAGATAGATATGATATGGTTCCTTCAGATGCATCAGATATGCTACCAGATCTAGATCCAAATGCCTCAAATGGATCATCTATCTCTTATGCATGATAATAAGTTTCATTATATCAAAATGCCATATCCTTCCTTTTGACCAATAACTCTCTCAGTTTCTCTTTGGCTTCCTTGAATTGTTCACTATAGATCTGCAACTACAATTTCTGATTCTCAATAGTTTTATCAAGCTTATACCTTTCCATGCTTAAGATCTTTTCTCTTTAGTGATTAAACTTCCAAAACAAGAGAACTAGCTCTGATACTAATTGTTGGGATTATAAAAAGATGTGTACTGAGAGGGGAGGGGTGAATCAATACCTTTAAAACTTTGCAAATTGAATCTTTGTAAACATGAATATCACTAACCGACTGTATCAATTGCATTTAACATACATCCAAAACATAACTAAAATGTAAATGCATATAATTTAATCAATAAACCATTCATGAAACTTCATACACATAACTCAAGTATTTTGGGCAAAAACCCTTGTTAGAAGGTAAAAACTGCGGTGGTCATGACACCCACAAAGCTTCAATACTGTAGTAACAAAGTTTGTCGGTTAAGGCTACAAATATTTTGATCACTTCTGGTGATCTTACCCTGTTAGGAGTAACAATGAGATCAACTAGATCTACCTAATTAGATGATTTTAGCAACACAATTAAGTGTGCACTCAATTAAGAGATTTACAAAAGAACTGTTAAGTTCACTCTATTAAGAGATTTAAATTTTTCTATAATGGTTAAAGAGTAATATTAGAATTAATCTGTAAAATAGAAACTTAACATGCCTAATTCATATATGTAATGTACTTATCTATTATCACCTTATAGTGATTGATCTCTTCTCTAAATACTTTCTCGATAGCCCTCTATTTTTGATAAACTAAATGCTCTATCAATTCTTGTCAATCATAACCCTTTCTGATCTTTAGATGTCTTCTAATGCATCTACTACATGTGTGGTGATACATGTCAAAATGACATCTTTACAAATTATATATTAAATTGATCTTGACCTAATTAGGGTTTAGACTCTATCTTAGAAAACCTAAGATCAACGGTAGAAATGAATAACCAAGATCAACATTACAGAGGAATCATCAACAATTTAATGATTACATCCATATTAAATTTTGTCTCGATCTTGGTAAACTATTTGCCTTATTGTTTGTGCCATTCCAAACTACTATGTCATTTCCTATTTCACTCGGTGTATACTGCATTCATCACTTGGTAATTAACTGGTGCTTGGTTCATATGAATGCTTGGTGACTACTGTTCTTGATACTCGGTGATCATCTGGCTCGGTAAGAGTGCTCGGTTAACTTAGTAATCTACCTTGTGTTCTGCTTGGTGTCTAGGCTCTATGTATTGACCAAATATCCTGTCTTGTCTCCTTTACTAACTATATGACTAAATGATACTAATGGAAACAATTAACTCTCTTTAGGAGTAACAACACTTAGCATCTAGATCTATCTTAATTTTCTCACTGAATCAATTGGTTCAATTTCACATTTGTCATTACACATCTTTAATCAAATCCTACATTGCATGAAAGAGGACTTTCTTTTGTACTCCTTGATATAATTTGGGTTTAGCATTGGCATCCCTTCATCTTCTTGGGTTTTTCTAATCTAACTTGGGTTGTATTGAGAGTTATGTTTGGAAGCCCCTCTTTATCTTGTATTTTAAGTGTTAGTGTTGAAATGGTTAAGTAATGAATTCATCTCACATAGTTTATATTGTTAGATTCATTACTATCCATTTCACCCCTAAACACTTTGTCGAATCAAATGTGAAATAACTTCCTTTTGATCTTGGTGCATTATCTTGTGTGTTCACCTTCACTAAAAATTTTGGTGAACCCTACATGTTATGACTTCCTTTTGAACTTGGTGCATTATCTTGTGTGTTCACCTTCACTAAACATTTTGGTGAACTCCACCCATCTCCACTTTTTTATTTTGGAGTTAGATCCCTTGATCTCCCTTTTGTTAGGAATGGGAACACTGAGAGGGGGGGGTGAATCAATGTTCACTGTATTTTAACTTTTCACTTTAATCTTTATACTAAACTTAAATGCTTAAGTACTAAAATAAACATTCTCATAAACATGAAACATGAAATCAACACATGACACCAATATGGTTATGGGGAAACCCAAATAGGTAAAAACCCCAGTGGAAATTGACACCCACTAATATTCTGCACTAGTGTTTTGTGATCCTTGTTAGAAGATCCTTAACCCTGTTAGGAGTTTCTTTACAATGCTTTAAGTATAGTAGACCTTGTTAAGGGCCGGACCCTATTAGGATTCTTTTACAATTTTCCCTATTAGGGGAGAGGATGCACTGTCTGAGAGCTCATTGCTCAAGTGGTGAAGGCTACAACCTTCTGATCTCAGATACACACTATATCTATAGGATGAATTGTCACTGTGACACTTCTTGTCAGATTAGTTCCTTTGATGCACTGATGCTTTGACCTCTAGCAAAGCTCTAATACATTTTCTAGTGTCTTCGTATACTTCTTCTCTACTTATTATAACTCCTTATCAACTTCCATACCGAATACAATGGGTGCACCTTATATTTATATGCTCATACAAAATACATAATTAGGTCAGCCCTATAACTAATTACAAACAATGCTTCCAAATGAATTGGCTTAAGTGTGATTATAATTATACATATAAACATGTTAGAAACCTAAATACAATAGGTGCATGGCCTTTAAAACATTACATTATATCCACAAACCAAAATACTAACTGTCGGCTCCATGCTTTATTTTCTGTTGGCACACACTGGTTGTGCAACTTCAACTAACTGTTATTTTCTCATCCTTGCACATCTGATCATGCACTCATAGACTAAGCATTAATATAGTCTAACCAAATTAACTTCCAGGGTGCATACCTTAATTCATCTGTACACACGTGCGCTGATGCTCTGAGCTACAAGAACTCTGTACACTGACCAGTCTTTAACACTTAACTGATTTCTAAACTTCTCTTCAAGTACGCTGACTTCAAACTACTATATGACTTTTTTGCTATAATGACAACACTATATCAAGTCATATACATTAGTATAGACAACTTTCCAACAATCTCCCCCTTTGTCATTGATGGCAACAAAGGAATATGGCCAAGTTGCTAACTATCCTTAATACAAAACCTTTTTTTTTTCTATACATATACTTATATCTCCCTATACATATTATGAGCCATATTATATACACAACTCCCCCTTTGATATTAATGACAAAGGTGTTACAAAAACCATATCTACATATACTCACTGAGGGAAAACATCTGGATATGCAAGCTTAAGGTTTTGGATCTCCTTCTTCCAAAAAGTTATCAAAGAGTTAACTATCTGGAGATGGATGCATAAAGCATACTGAAGCTTCTCCATTTTCTTCAAATATATGGGAGGACCTTGATCATATGTCACCATAGTGGCATCAATCTCCTTGATATTCTAATTTAGAATGTCTAGTGAGGGCGCAAGAGCATTCCTCAACTGAGTCTGTCTAGATCTTATCTTTGTCATCTCTTTCTCTGCCTTCTCAATTTTGTCCAACTGACCTTGGTAGACATTGTTGCACATGTTCACATTAGTGGATGTGTCTTTCACTAAACTCTTCACCTACTTAATCATAGCTTTTTCCTCTTGCATTTTCTTAAAATGGACATCAGTAAGCTTATCTTGATTCATGCAGTCGGCAATGAATTTCCTTCCTTGATCAGCAAATTCTTTCAAGGATGCTTGACTGGTCTTGAGGGAAATGAGGTCAAGTGAAAAGTTATTAACCAATTCAGTCAATCTTTTCTTCAAATACTTTTCTTCTACAACTAGGGATGTAGATTCTTCAAGGCTTGAGAAGTTTCTTTTGAACAGTGAGATGATTGTACTCATTTCATCAACCGAGTGTACTTTTGACACTTTCTTATCTTCTGGCAACAGATTGTTCAACATGTTTTCTGATTCTACCAGGAGGGGATTCCTCATTACTTGTTTCTCCTTTGCCTTCTCCATAGCTAGGATGTTGAACTTAATTAGGTCTTCTTCTATCCATGAGTCCAAGCCATGTCAGGTGTCAAACTTAACAACAATGCTGAGGAGGGAGTCATGGGAGTGCTATCCATTACTTCTAGTTTTACCTTGGCTAGTTCCATAGAAGTTTCATATTTCTTTTGTTCTTTTTCTTCTTCTTCTTCTTTCTTTTCTTCTTTCTCATCTAATATATTTTTAATCAATACCTCTTCTTGATGAGTGGGAGGTGTGCTGCTGCATAAAATCTCAGCTTCTTGTGTGCTCACAAAAGCTTCCTCAAACTTGTCCAATTCTATGTTAGTGGCCTCCATGGCTATCTCCACATTATCAATGATAATGGTGATGTTTTTGAGTGATTATAACATGGGTGCAAACTTATCTAACTCTATTTGTACTTCCACTGCAGGCGTTGAATCCTAAGGACCTATAGATTGTTCCTTGATGGTCTCTAACCCTTTGGGGACCATTATGGGTACATTGGCTATGGGCGCAGTAGGTGGATACATTTTTCTATTCATGAATACCTTCTCAAAGGCTTTCTTTGTTTCTTTTTCAATTAGCTCATAATTTTTATCCATTGTGTTCAGAGTCCTTGTCTTAGTTTTGAGGTGAGGCTTCACCAGATCTAACAGCAATTTATTTTCTTCTAGTTCACACATGGGAAGGGTATCATCAAGAATCTTTTCCCATATCTACAGATCTTCCTCAATAGCCTGTCTATTTTGGAATTCAAGGATATTCCATACCTTGTCAGGAATCATTATTTTTAGTTCCAAAACTATCCTTTTGAACTTGATCATGTGCTTTATGATCATGCTATGAATCTCTGACTTGTCAATTTCACTATACCTATCATAAAACTTCCCTACTTGATCAATTCTCCCTTCATCAACTATTCTGGCACTTAGCACACTAAGACTAGGTTTGAAGCTTACTTCAGGAGGTGCTTGAGTGTTCCTTATGTTTCTTGTGACTCGATGATGAATGGTTCCAACCTCTTTCTTTCTCTTAGGAATTTCCTTATACTCAAGAGGATTAGTAAGGTCAATGGTTACCTTGGACACAGAAGGAGTATCATCTTCTTTACCCTTCTGACTATCATCTTTTTCAATTTTCACCTTCTTCATCTTGGGATCATTAGACTTAGCTTCCAATAATGATGCACTCTTAATTTCCAAAGAAATCTTTTCATCCCTTTCTTTATCAAGGTCTACTTGAGATACACCATGAATCCTTAAGATCTTTGATGTGACTTTAGCAACCTTTCTTTTTGTTGCTACGCTGTTAAGTTTAGCATCTACTTCTTTGGTTTTCTCCTGATATGTTCCCCACCTAGGTTCATTAGGATCTTTGGGGGCTGATAGAAGTACCTGTGCATATACTTCAAGGACCCATTCCCCTACCTCATAACCAAGTGGATGAATCCACTTAGTTCTTGGCTCAATAGCTTCCATACAAGTTGTGTCTATCTCCACCATAAAACAAATTGTATCCTTGTACTTTTCCATAATGCTCTTTGGAATCCTGTACCTCATTTGCATCTTGACCCTGAAGGTCTTCAATTCCAATGTTATATAATCTCTTAATGTTCTTTCAATGGATGCTTTGTCCATGATCTCCTCAAGTGGTTAAACTTATTTTCTGGGGACTAGAGCATTGATACCAATTGTTAGGAATGGGAACACTGAGAGGGGGGGTGAATCAGTGTTCACTGTATTTTAACTTTTCACTTTAATCTTTATACTAAACTTAAATGCTTAAGTACTAAAATAAACATTCTCATAAACATGAAACATGAAATCAACACATGACACCAATATGGTTATGGGGAAACCCAAATAGGTAAAAACCCTGGTGGGAATTGACACCCACTAATATTTTGCACTAGTGTTTTGTGATCCTTGTTAGAAGATCCTTAACCCTGTTAGGAGTTGCTTTACAATGCTTTAAGTACAGTAGACCTTGTTAAGGGTCAGACCCTATTAGGATTCTTTTACAATTTTCCCTATTAGGGGAGAGGATGCACTATCTGAGAGCTCACTTCTCAAGTGGTGAAGGCTACAACCTTCTAATCTCAGATACACACTATATCTATAGGATGAACTGTCACTGTGACACTTCTTGTCAGATCAGTTCCTTTGATGCGCTGATGGTTTGACCTCTAGAAAATCTCTAATACATCTTGTAGTGTCTTCGCATACTTTTTCTCTACTTATTATAACTCCTTATCAACTTCCATACTGAATACAATGGGTGCACCTTATATTTATACGCTCATACAAAATACACAATTAGGTCAGCCCTATAACTAATTACAAACAATGCTTCCAAATGAATTAGCTTAAGCGTGATTACAATTATACATATAAACATGTCGGCAACCTAAATACAATAGGCGCATGGCCTTTACAACATTACATTATATCCGCAAACCAAAATACTAACTGTCAGCTCCATGCTTTATTTTCTGCTGGCACACACTAGCTGTGTAACTTCAACTGACTATTATTTTCTCATCCTTGCACATCTGATCATGTGCTCATAGACTAAGCATGAATATAGTCTAACCAACTTAACTTCTAGGGCACATACCTTAATTCATTCGTACACACGTGCGCTGATGCTCTGAGCTACAAGAACTCTATACAATGACCAGTCTTCAACACTTAACTGAATTCTGAACTTCTCTTCAAGTGCACTGACTCCAAACTACTATATGACTTTGTTGCCATAATGAAAACACTATATCAATTCATATACATCAGTATAGACAACTTTCCAACACCTTTTTTCATTGGTTGTTTACCTTTTTTGAAGAACCCAATGCATTCCCCCTTTCCTTATTGGTTTTGGATTTAGATTTAGCTATATTTGTGTGGTTAGATCTTTCTTTTTTATGCTCTTTATTAGATTGATAATTTTGTGGATAGATCTCATTATATTTTCCTTTTGTGATCTCCTATTTTATGATATGTATGACACTAAGCTCAACCTATAGAATTCTTGTTAGGGGAAGTCGTAAACTCATGGCCTCTTTTGATCATGATTCTACTTTTCTTCCTAGGACCCATGATGATACTAATATTTTCCCCCAAGATTCCAATCCTACCATGGATCATAACTCTTCTCACTTTCCCATGATGAAGATGAAGTCTTAAGAGTTCCCCCTTCCCAAGTTAATAATCTCTCTCATGATTTTGATTAATTAGGAAATTGTCTTGTGTAAGAGAGCCCAAATCCCAATAGTGTTTCCACTATTGAGTCTATTAAGAAGCTTATCACTCATGATGATAATAACATCTCCATTTTTTATGGTATAGCACACCTTATTAACACTCATGTTTAGCCTTTTATAGAATGTGCTTAAGAGTTAGGATACATTCCTTCTTCCACAACTGTTGAACCATCTATTCCTAATTCCACTACTATTCCTATAATTTCTACCTATGTGCCACCTCTCATGACAACTTCTACACAAGTCTATAATCCTCTAAGTGTTGGTATTCCTAACCCTTTACTTCCTTAAAGTGTTCCTCCTACCTCCATACCCTCTTCATTACCTTCATACAATGTTGTTCCTTTTACATATTCCAATCCCCTTCCCATTCCTTTGAATCCTCCACCAACATCCTTACATTTTCCTTCCATCTCCTATAAATTTTCTAATAGATCCAATGTGTCAATGCCTACTATTGCATCTTCTAATTATACCATTAGTAGCTTGGTTCAAACTGTCACCACTTTGCAACAAGTAGCTCAATTCACTCAATCTAAGTACAACATCCCCACATATGACATTGCTAATCCCCTTTCCTTAGATATCCTTCATGTTGTTATCTTGCAACATATTGAGATAACTTGTCTTGAGACTTATAATGGTAATCGTGATCATGTGATTCATGTTAGGACTTTCCAAACTATATGTAGTGATTTTTCTCATGACCATAGGCTCATAGCTAAGTTTTTCACATGTACTTTTAGAGATAAAGCTTTGCAATGGTATTTCTCTTTACCTACTTATTCTATTAATTCATTTCAAATGCTCACTAATGCTTCCTTTCAAAATTTTCAAAATAATATTGGTCCTCAAATTTCTTTGATTGATTTAAAGGATTGTAAGCAGAATGTTAAAGAAAAAGTTAGTGACTTTATTTGTAGATTCAAACCTTTCTTATCCTATGCCTGATCATGATATTCAACATATTTTTTATTTCTAATTTGCAAAAAGACATTAGAGATAAGATTATCCTTACTGAGTATACTGTGTTTTCAAACCTTTGCACAATGCTTCACCATTATCAGTTACAAGTGAGCTAGCTTGAGATCTCTACTCCAATGACTCCTATTACTATTGATAAGAGTGACATCGTTGTTCATCAAAACAAATTCTCTAAGCCTAACAACTACATCAAGATTCACAATTAAACCAACATAGTTGATGGTCAAGTGGCTACTACAATTAAACCTTTACCTGTGGTGATGATGAAGTTGATTAATGTTAAAATTCTTAAACTTCCTCCTATCCCTCCTATTGACACTAGAAAACTAATGCCTAAGTCATTTGATCAAAATTCTTTTTTTCAATACCATCATCAACCTGGTCATGATACTCAAAAGTTTTATGCTTTGAAGAATGTTATTCAAGATATTATTGATTCTAATGCTACATTTGTTGATGTTGAGGTTAAGAGTACGAATAAATCTGTAGCACCTCCTAATTATAATTTACAAATTTACACCAACCCCTTACCTTCACATTCAAAAAATATCATTAATCAACCTTCTTCTCATGTTACTAACATTAGTTATAATGACAAGGTAGAAGAAGCTAATCATGTGGTTAATCATGTTGAGTCTCAGCCTCAACCTTTGATTTTACCTTAACCTAAATCTTCACCTCCTATCACCTTTGATCATTCTGATAGGTTTAAAGCACCTAATGGTCCTCTTTACATTACCACTAGGGTTTCTCATATCCCTTCTCGTGTTGTTTTCATTGATCCCTCTTCCTTGGTGAATGTTATTACTGAAGAACATCTTTTTAATAAAGGATTGCATAAGGATACCTACAATGCACGTAGTGTTTGGATTCAAACTCGTAATGGTTTTCTTTATCATCCTTAAGGTTCTATCAATCTTCCTATGACCCTTTCCGGTGGTTGTTCATACTAACTTTGTTGTCATTCCTACTTCCAATCAATTTCAAGTTAAGCTTACTATTTTGTGGCTCTCTTCCATGCAAGTTGTAGCGTCTCCTATTCATAAGTGCATAAAATTTCATCATAAAAGAGAATTTTTTACCATTAACCATTCTCTTTAAAAAACCCTTGCATCCTTGAGATTGTGCTAAGATAGATTTATTTTGGCCATCTCTCCCTCAAAAACTGCCTAATTGTCTTGATCATCTTTATTGATCCTATCAGCAATACAAGGTAGAAAAGATTATTGAGCTTAGCCTTCCTAAGGTTGATACTCCTACAACTATCTTACCTACCCAACCTATTCATCTTCCTATCATTCCTTAACCTATAGTTGTTCCCTCCTCAAAACCTATGATTGTTGAATCTAATCCTTCAAGTTTGTCTCGTAAAACCATTTGTAACCAACATGCTCATCAGCATTGCAAGAACTATCAAGCTAAAGATAAGGCCCGCACTCTTTCTTCTCAAAATGCTTCTTCATCTCAACCTTTTCCTTCCTTTGATCAAACCATGCTTGACCCTTTAAAGGAAGTTAATCAAAATAACAATATGCAAATGGATAAACATGATGATTTTGTTTGTATTTTAGATTTTATTAATCTTGATATGAAAGATACTCTTGATGATGATGATTCTAATGCACATGTTAGTAATGATGAATATGAAAATATTGATATGTATTATGATTTTCCTAACATTCTTTTTACGCAGCTAACACTCACTCCTAGTGAAGAGCACAATGAGTCACACTAGATTCCTTGCTTGGATATGGAAATGGTTCCTATTATGTTGGATGTTGTTCTTCTTGTGAGTATCTCACCTTTACCTAATATTTCAGACTGAGATGGGGAGGGCACGCAGAATGCTTGAAGTGGACTTCTCTAGCATGGTATTCTTTGTGTTTGTGTTGTGTTTTTACCCTGTGTTGTGCTCTTTGTTATATGTTTTGTCTAGATCACTTTAGATTATTCTTATTGCTATGTTGGAACAAGATGATAAAGTAATCAAACATCTCATGCATCTCCTACTATTTTTACCTCTCTTCTTTTATTTTTCATTATATGTTATTTTTTCTATGTGTTATTGTTCATATGTGTGCCCTTGTGTAGTCTACTTGGATGTTGGCAACATAGTAGCACCGATTCTTTTTGGTCTTTGTGTTTCTAGCCCAAAAAGACTCTTCTCCATACCTCTTATGTGTCTTTCCCTCCATTGTGTTGTATTTCTACTTCCTTTGGGGAATGATGACATTTCATACTTGATATAATATTACATATGATCATACTAACCCCAAAGTTATTGGATCCCTTCGTGTTCTCTATTTTCTCATGTGTTTATTTCCCTTGAAGTGTTTTCTCTTGGGGGCATTTCATAGTGGAAACATTCTTTATGGATGCATGTATGATTGTGTTAAAGCTATTGCTCCTATTAAGGTGTTTGAAATCACTTTAATGTGGGGGCATACACTCTGCCCACTTTTGCACACACAAACATTGACAGTTTGGTTTCCTCTATCAAACTACTGATAGTTCATGGGGGCTTGTTCTTTTATCTTTTGGATCTCTCTTTGGAATACTAATAGCATGGAAGGATAAATCCTTTCTTTTTTTATCCCTCTTTGGATTACTAATAGTCTAGGAGGCCTAGTCATTGTTTGATCCTTCTTTGGACTATTGATAGTTTGGGAAACCTGATCATCTTTTCGATCCCTTAAGGAACACACACGTCCTTATGTTTGGGTCATCTTTCAATTCTTCTTCTTGGGACATGGAGTTCCCTTCAGGATGAATCCTTTCGATGAGTTAACTATGTTAGAAATAGGGAATACTGAGAGGGGGGGTGAATCAGTATTCTACAAACTTTATCTTTTGCTCAATTATGGATATAACAAATTATCTTTATACATGCATAACATAAGAAGCTAAACAACATGCATAGCAATAAAACTAAAGAACTCATAACACATTATTTGTTCTCAAGGAAACCTTGGCTAAGGGAAAACCCCGGTGGGGATGGTACCCACAAAGATCCACTAATCAAAAGTATCTTGTTAAGGATGTTGACCCTGTTAGGAGTCTATTACAATCATATAGTGTATCAGTCTTGATTAAGGGACTATAGGCCTTGTTAGAAGCCTCAACCCTGTTAGCAGTTGATAGTACAAAATGTGATTACCAGATGAGCCCACTGCCCAAAAAAGTAATGTACAATATACACTGATTACAAAAATAGGTTAAGGTACATAACCTTATACTTCTTGCATCAATATCTCTTCGCTGCTCTTTCACTATCGTTGTTACATATGCATCATATATTTTGCATCATATCACTTGTCCACACTATTGTGTTCTTCTTACAATTAAAATTACATTTACATTTATACAAATAGATTTATCCAAGGTTTAACATCTAGGATGTCATCCCTTTATATTGTTAAGTCATTATTTTGATAAATCAAATAATCCCTTAACTCTTTACTCATTATGTCTTCATATTCTGTCCTATTGGCTTGACACCGTCTTCCATAAAAATGTTATAACTTCTTCCATACATGTTGTACTAACTTGTGCTCTAAGATGGGTGTTCAATAGACATCATAGAGTCTATGTTCTAGTGCGCAAGCACTAAACTTACTTCAATCAACATCGCAAACAAAAATTGTCTCTAGGTTCACTAGTAAAAACATTGTCTCACACTTAGACAAATTTGCAATGCGCTCTATCATACTTGCTCTCTGACCTATGTGATCTTCATGTGGATCATATGTTTCCATAATGACAACATCTATGTAATCAACTCAACCAAATTGCCAACAATCTCCCCCTTTGTCATTAGTGGCAACATATGAGAAAATTGGCTAAGTGTACAAATCAAAATCTCAAAATTGCTCAAAATTGTGGCCATAGTATAAAATATATACTATCCTTATAACTCCTCAAAAAATATTGTCCTTAATATAGTACTCCCCATAGGAGTATCAATCCTTATCATATACTATCAATTTTCTGCTATATATCTCTCCCCCTTTGACAACAATGACAAAATAAAGGCAGGGAGGGTTACAAAATTGTATCTCAAAAAAGATTATACCTCAATTCAATTATTGCAAAGCTGGTAGGCTTGCAACACAATCTACAAAATCTATCTTCATGGCTTCTATCTCCTTCTCCCATGATTTCTTAATGGAATATGCCACATTAAGTAGTGTGCTCAGTCCATAAGATGCTATTTCACATGCTTAGAGGTTTTCAAAGTTAAACTTCTGAAAAGATGTCTTAGCTGAAAGACATTCTTCCAACTACTCTTCAATAATGTTTAACTTCATAGAAGTATTCTCTCTCAAAAGAGTGAATATTTTCAATTTTCTATCTCTCTCATCTTGCACAACTCTAATTTCATCATATAGCTTCTGAACTTTCTTCTCAACATCACATAGCTTCACATTGGGGCTAGAAAGAAGGTTAGTTTCATTTAGAATTTTTGCTTACTTCAAATTTATCTTCTGATCTTCTACTATCAATGTCTATGATTTTGTACACTGTATGTACAAAGATTTACCTATTTCCAAATGCTTCCTCAAATCCTTGATACAAATATCAAGAGTGTTGATACCATTCTTGATATTCTAACTGATGTTCAAAAGCATTCTAGCCTCATAGGCTACTTGTGCTTTCACTTTTGCAATATCAGACAAGTTTGTGAATTCATTTTCAAAAGTGCTCATTACCTTCTTTACTTTCTCCATAGGGTCTGCTTCTACAATTTGTGTAGTTACAGTACTTTGTAACTTCTCAATTAGTTCCTTCAGACACCCTTCAAGACTTTTCACTTTCTTATTCTTGCCAAAGATTTTATTCAAGGATGTGATCATTTCCAACTAATCATCATCATCTACTTCCTTTCCAAAATGCTCAATAATAGATCCAATTTGATTTTTCTTTCCAATCTCAGGAGTAAGACCGATATCTTCTTTGGTGGGAATGGGAACTTGTTCCTCTGTTACTGGTGGTTCTACAACTATAGTCTATGTCATCTCTTCTTCTTTTGTAGCTTCCTATTCTTCAAAGGCTGAATTGTCAACAATGTTCTCCAAATTCTTGAATACATTATCATCAGTATCCAAAGTGATTTTTGTTCCTTCTACATTCATTTTTTCATCTTCAATATTAATGGCTGGAGGAGAGGGAATGTCCTCTTGTTCTGTCTCACCTGCTTGCTCTGTTGCAATTGATGGTTCTCCAACATTTTCTATCATAACCTTGATAACAGCTTGTTCTGTCTCAGAATTGATTTCTTCATATATCTACCTCCCATAATCTAAATAGTTCTCCTTTTGGTTCTTAGATGGGTGATTAAGGCTTTCATGATCTAATTAAAATGTTTTTCATCTCTTACTTCACAAAGCTTCCTTACAAGCTTTTCTCTGATAGTTGTGCCCTCCTCTAATGCTCTCTTCTTCCTATTCACAAGTTTATTATATAAATCATCAAGTATCTGTCCCTAAATTGTATCAAACTTCTTGTTAGCCAAAATCATATGCTTTACAACTGCATTCTCTAGATTAAGTCTATCTGTATAATCATAAAGATCATAGTACTTGTTCATTCTTGTAAAGTCACCATCCTCAATGATCTGCTCATTAAGCTTTTCAACTTTGGCTTTCCAAGATTTCTTCTTAACAGTAGTGACATCATCTTTTATTTCTGCAATCTTTCTTGGAACTGGTTGCACTAAAGTTTTATGTCTCTTTCTTGGTCTAGTGGCACTCTCCTTTACTCTTTTTCTAGGTGTGGAGGAAGTGGATCTAGTAGACATCTTTGCTTCTTTATCCTTCTTTGTTTCTTCCACTTTTACCTTCACTTGTGGTTCTTCCTATTGTACTGCAATTGATGATAGCGGAGGGATAGACAAAAATTCTTTTTGTCCACTCTCTCTGATTGTTGTTGTTGTTGTTGTTTTCTTTGCTACCAAAAACTCATGCTCTGTCATCCCTATATCTTTTAGGATTTTCTTTATAGTGTTCTCAACTCTCTTCTTAGACTGTTTCTCTTCAATTAAGGTCTTTGCGGAGTTGAAGTCCTTCTCAAAGGTTCCAAACCTATTACACTGAGTGTCCAACTTACACTTAAGTAACCTGCTAACAAACTCTTTAGTCTCTACCTCAAAAATCTCATAGCCAAGAGGGTCTATGAACTCCTTTCTAGGCTCTACTACTTCAATATAGGTAAAGTCAATATCCACCATAAAATATATATCATCTTTATACTTTTCAACAAGAGACTTAGGGATCCTTGATCTGCTAGACACAATATTCTGAAATGTCTTGATTACCAGTACTACACTCTCATTTACAATGTCAATAACATGTCTTTTGTATACTAGGTTAATCCTTTCCATTGTATTTTTTCCATCATTCCAGTAATTTCCAATGGTATAAGGAAATCTCCTCAATAGATGAAAAACATATAGGTGATTAGGGATGAGAACCTAAACTATGTATACTTAGTTTTCTTAATCTTCTTCAAGTTCTCAAACAATTGAATTCTTAGAATTTCACACATATCAACTTGTACCCTATCAACACACATTAGATAGGTTGCATGTATCATTTCAGCTACCATGTCATCCTCTCCTGAATTTGCACAAAACTTAGTAGTTAGGATCTTGCATAAGTATCTCACATCTTCTTGTTTGATCCTACTAATCACAATTCCTCTACCATTATAGGATGAGTTTGTGTTGTCAATGATTGTTTTCCTCATGTTTTTCTCATTTAAAGGAATAGCTCCAATTTTAGATAATCCAATGACTTCATGAATCAAATCTGTTGTGATATCTATCACTATCTTCTAGCCAAAACTTCCCATTATGAATTCTGCTCAATATAATCTTAGTGCATTCTTCATTATCAAATTCATACTGTAATCCATACTTAACAATTTCATTATGTTCCAAATATTCAAAACCTTATTTCAATGTCATATCTTGATTGTAAATCTTCTGATATTCATTTGTGAAATCACTATCACTGACTGTCTCTAGTTTGCATCCAAGATAACTTCTGACATTTTCTAGGTGTAAAACTTCATTTGGTACAGATGATAAAGAAAACCTAGGATCATCTTCCAAGGGTTCTACTGGTTCTCTTTTCAATTTAGGTCTATTCTTATCTTTGACATTTTTTATTAAACAAACATCCATGATTTCTTCAAATTCCTTTACTGATTTAAAGATCTATCAAGTAAAATACCTTAATTTCATGATTTTAGGGCTTGCATAGATTCGACACAAAATTCTTCTCCAAATCCTTTCAAAATGCTTCCAATCACTGCTCTTTGATCTCCTTGACACTTGAACTCACTTTAATGATCAAATAATATTGATCATAACCTTTTATTAATTCAATCTCACTTAGATCTGACATCACATTCAATTCTTTTGCCGCTTCTTTCCAAAAAGTTGTTTCTGCTAACCTACAAAACTTAAAACTTCTTGCGATCTCGCAAAACATAATATTTTTCTTTGTGCTCTTAACCATAGCATTAGAACATCATAAACTACCTTGCATTAACTGCACAAGACTCAATTCATCATATATCTACTTCTACACTAATCTAAGTTCCTATTCTACTGTAATTTACATAAATTAAGTACTTTGAGATGGGTTAGGTAAAGATTCATTCTTACCTTTCAATACTTCACCTTCCTGATTACCTTCAATGTTGAATATGTATCCTTGATTTGTGCTTTTGATAAACTTCACTTCATCTGAATTACTACAACATCCTTTCTGACTGTTACTTGCATCTTCATTTCTTCTTGCATGATTACTGGGATTAGGATTAGGATGAAAAACTCTATTGTTCATTTTGCAAAACCTTGTTGTATGTCCAATCTTGTTTCATATCTAACAAACAATTCCATTGTTTCCATATCTTGGTCCAGGTTGATTGATTTGTGATCTGCAGCTTCTAGCAATGTGTCCAACCTTGTTGCATCTATAACATATTACTCCATTTCTTATGTTCATATCTTCAGTAGGTTTCTTATTTGCATTGTTAGTATTCCTAAACATTCTACTACCATCATTATTCTCAATAAAATTAGGTTTCTTACAATCAATAGCTCTATGTCCAAAACCATGGCAATTGTAACAATAACCATTAAGACATTTAAATTGCTTACTTATGCAATCTCTCTTCATATGACCAATAATATTACAAGCAAAACATCTACCTTTGAATTCTCTTTGCATACCTTTGGGTGATTCCTCTTGCTTCAGTGATTCTTCTTCTTTAGGTGTATCTTCAGATTTGTTGATCTCATCAGACTTCTTCTCATCTATGCTTTTAGATATTTTCAGATCTGGTTCCTTGCTTTCATCATTTGCTTTAAAAGTTTTGAATCCAAGACCAATCTTATCATAGAATGGTTTTTGATAAGATATTTGTTCATCAATCTTCTCACTAGTTGAATATAGCCTTTCAAGTTGTTGTTTGGATTGAGTCAGTTCACCTTTCACAATCTTATTTGTTTTTCTCAAGTTCATCATACTGCAAATTGACTTTCTCAAGTTCAAATGTTACTTTACAAAGTTTAGATTTTAGTCCTTCATTTTCAATCTTTAGACTTTCATTCTCAGATTTCAGATTTTCTTCATTCTTGCCATTTCCATTTTTCAAACTAAGCTTCAAATTTGCTATCTTCAGTCAATGCTTAAGGATCTCATTTGCTTTTTCTAAATTGTCATCACAATCTTTAATAAGAACTTTGGATTCCTTTTCAGATCTCAGATCTTCCAATTTGTTTTTCAGTTTCTCAATGAGGTTCTTTGCATCATCATACTTTCTTTTCAAAGTATCTTTTTCAATATTAAGCAAGTCAATCTATTCAAGAGCTTCTTCAAGATTCTTCTGTAGTTGATCCATATCCATAGAGATCTTACTCAAGCTGCTAGGCTTTCCTTGAATGATTCTTTTCCAAGTAACTAAGCTCTGATACCAATTTTTAGAAATAGGGAATACTAAGAGGGGGGGTGAATTAGTATTCTACAAACTTTATTTTTTGCTGAATTATGGATATAACAAATTATCTTTATACATGCATAACATAAGAAGCTAAACAACATGCATAGCAATAAAACTAAAGAACTCATAACACATTATTTGTTCTCGAGGAAACCCTGGCTAAGGGAAAACCCCAGTGGGGATGGTACCCACAAAGATCCACTAATCAAAAGTATCTTGTTAAGGATGTTGACCCTATTAGGAGTCTATTACAAGCATATAGTGTATCAGTCCTGATTAAGGGACTATAGGCCTTGTTAGAAGCCTCAACCCTGTTAGGAGTTGGTAGCAAAAAATGTGATTACTAGATGAGCCTACTACCCAAACAAGTAATGTACAATATACACTAATTAAAAAAATAGGTTAAGGTACATAACCTTATACTTCTTGCATCAATATCTCTTCGCTGCTCTTTCACTATCGCTATTACATATGCATCATATATTTTGCATCATATCACTTGTCCACACTATTGTGTTCTTCTTACAATTACAATTACATTTACATTTATACAAATAGCTTTATCCAAGGGTTAACATCTAGGATGTCATCCCTTTATATTGTTAAGTCATTATTTTGATAAACAAAATAATCCCTTAACTCTTTACTCATTTTGTCTTCATATTCTATCCTGTCGGCTTGACACTGTCTTCGGTAAAACTATCATAACTTCTTTCGTACATGTCATACTAACTTGCACTCTAAGATGGGTGTTCAATAGACATCATAGAGTCTATGTTCAAGTGACCAAGACCTGAACTTACTCTAATCAACATCATAAACAAAAACTATGTCCAGGTTCACTGGTAAAAACATTGTCTCACACTTAGACAAATTTGCAATGCGCTCCGTCATACTTGCTCTTTGACCTGTGCGATCTTCATGTGGATCATATGCTTCCATAATGACAACATCTATATAATCAACTCAACCAAATTTCCAACAAACTAGCACGCCACACACACTTGCTAGACCATTCAATTCATCTTCGACGGGTTGACTAGCATGCCACACACACTTATTAGACCATTCAATTCCATCTCTTGTGCACCCCCTTTCTTTTTCCTATGTATTTTATTGGGTGAGTTGGAAACACTTTATTTTTAGTGACATATCTCTTATTTTGGCTCTAGATATGATGAAGACTCAAATCTATTGGGGCTTGATAGTTTCTTTGTCTCCTTAGTCATGATGAGATCAACTCTTTCTTTTTGATCTACTTTACTATGTGTATGAAGCATACTTCTACTAATTTGGAGGTTAAATGTACCATCTTAAAATGGATAGACTCATTAGTTAAGACCTTTTATCTCCATTCCTTTACCAACTTTATGAACCATAGATGGATTTGTGCTCGATCCCCCTTTTTTCTTGTTTTGTCCCATATTTCCACTTTTAACTATGCAGTCTCCGAGACCTCAGGGTTGTCTCCCTGTGGGTCAACCCTCTAATAGGTCAACCAATTTGACCTATTCTATAATAGTTCAACTAGTTTGACTTATTCTCTGTGGCTTTTAAATCTCAGGCCAGTGTTGTCTCAGGGAATTAAATTGCAAAATCGGGTGACACCATTGGCTTGCTTTGTTTTCCCATTTGAAAAATGGTATAAAAGGAAGCCTAAGAACCTCATTCTAGAAATTCTATTAACATCCATTAACATCTATTTGACATCCATGAACACCCATTAGAGATCCATTATCATCTGGCAATCACACGAGAAAATTCAAGCATTCAAGATTCAAGGGTCCTTTGTGAGCATTTCCTCTTAACGATCTAGCATTTTGTCAGCCATCAAGGGAGGAGATTTACATTGAGGCATTCATCATCTTCTTCATTGATGCACATTTACATCCATGGCTCCATGATGTGGTTTTGGTAGATCCATTGCATTTAAGCAAAAGGAAAAGGTGTGGCACACTAGTTTGGCGAAGAATTCAAGCTTTTGGGCAGCGGAGATTTGTGGATATGTGTTCATTTGCCTCACCCTCTACATGTGTTGTAATGGTGACAAAGGTGTGGTAGTGACAAATAATGCATCTACACTTGGCTTCCTTCCTATGCATGGCCTAGCTACCAATTTGACGAAGGAAGAGCACACATTTTGGAAGTAGCCAAATAACTTGGGATACTGGCCATGTTTGGAATTCAACAAAGAGTTTGAGGCAGAATCACTTGTTGTCATCAATTGGTGGTGTAGTTATTTTCCCCAAATATGTCCTTGTGAAGCTTATGATTCAAACTTTTAACTTGGTGGTCAACACCTCCTTGGAGATTTGTGACATGGCTTAATTGCCTCATGTGGGTTGGGTCAAATCTGGCATTTGTATCAGGCATTGATAGTTAGAGATTTTGGTGCCACCAAGAATGATTCCAACAATTGGTATCAGAGCCTTGGGTCATGGGTTCAAGTCTCCCTTTAGTGGATTCCAAAGGCTCAGTTGGTGTTGAGGGGGAGATTGTTGACTTGGTGGTCAGCACGTCCTTGGAGATTCATCACATGGCTTAACCACCTCCTATGGGTCGGGTTAAATCTGGCATTTGTATCAGGCATTGACAGTTTGAGTTTTTGGTACAACAAAAAATGATTCCAACACAAACAACATTTTTCAATGGGAACCTTAAATGCTAATGAATCTTTAACTTAATTCAATATAATATTTTCTATCTAATGAACAACTTTCATTCTATGCCCTTAGATTTGTAGAGCCTATTCAAGAACTTGGTGTCGAGCTTGCACAAAGAATGCAGACGTAGGGCAATATATTATCCTACATATGAGGCTTGAGAAGGATGTGTGGGTGTGAATGTGATGCAATTGATTAGTTTGTGTAGGGCACCTCCCACCTTGATGAGTTAATGAGTGTTTTAGGGTCTTAGGAGTTTGTGGTAGTTTGTTTTGAGTTTGGAATAAGATCCATTGGATTGGATCCTTGCATATGTTTGTAAGAGCCAAATGAGCTCAGGTGATCCATTTGGTCTAAATGGCTTCAAGAGTCTCTAGGTAATGGATTTTGTTAGGAATGACCTAGATAAGGTCTTAGGCCCTTAAATGTTTTGATTTAGGACTTAGGAGTCCTTACTAAGCCTTAGAGTAGGTCTAATAGGCCAAATGGGACTTTGGCAAAAAGTTGCTAAGCAACTTTGCAAAGTTGCTCGAGCAACTTTTGCAACTTTTTGAAAAGTTGATCATATGGTGGTTGGATTGGTTCTAACCACCCATGCTCAATATATGAGCATGGGAATGATAAATTTTGAAGGTTAATGAAGCTTTGGTTTGAATTTCATGATTTAGAACTTCCTGTACAAATGCCATGTATTAATTGTTCACTATTTGCAAGATTTCTTTGTGAGTTGTATGGCCTATACGGATTGATTCAAATGATCTAGATCCATCAAATTTTAGTTTAGTATTTTGTCTTTATACTTCATTTATTCTTCTAGTAATAGGTTAGTGGAGTGAAGTTTGGCAAACATTTCAAGCTTCTGGTCTGTGAAAGCCATTTGCAGAGCCACCATGCTTGTAATGGCTCTAACCTAAACATCCACCAGTGGAATGCTTGAAACCATAGGGGATGTTAGGTTAGAGTTTTTACTTATAGTTTTTTTTTACATTTGTGTTGTGGCACCAAGGCTTCAAGGCCAGATGGGAAGCCCTATGGCTGATTGCTGAAGACGGGTGAGCCAAGACAGGGTATAAAAGGAATTTGCACGTGCATCCATGACCTAGTGGGAAACACTTAGTGGAATTTGAGGAAAGCCCTAGGAGTCCCCTTGAAGATTCAAAAGGTTAGAGGAATTTATTGGAAGGTTGGAGACCAATTTTATGGTCTTTTACGTAGACTGGTCCAGAGGCCTAAATAAAAGGCTTAAAACTAGGGCCTGCTAATAAAAGGGGTTGTGGGTGCATTCAGTAGCCTAAAATTTGGATTTGGAGAGGGTAGATAGACACCTTAAATATTTTCAAGGTCTTATATGAGGGTGTTTGGGGATTTTGGAAGCTAGAACCCAAAATCAGTCAAAATAGGCCTAATAGGAATTAAACCAACTAGGCCTTCTAAGGATTTGATATTTTTTGACTTGGAAGAGTGACCAGAAGTGTATAGGAAGGTTTCAAATGATGTTGAGGAGTCAAGGAACTCATTGGAAGTTAGAATGAAGTGTAGAAAGATCCTAAGCAAGGGTTTGGGGTTCTAAAGAGGAAGTCCTAGTGTATGAGCCTAGTGAATCGAAGGCCAAATTGGTCTTGGAGGTAGTGTATCTTCTAGATACCAACTATACCTTGGAGGATAAGTTGGTGAAGAGGGTCTTGGAGATCCAAAGTGGTGAAGATAACTATAAAATGAATCATTGGATGATTAGGGAAGTTTAGGAACCTTGGGGAAAAGACTAGGACCCAAACCCTCTGCAGTAGAGTGGTATCAGAGTGGGAAATTCTTGAAGTTTGTGTATGTCTGACGAGGAGTAGAGCCAAGAGGTTCACAGCTTGCCTCCAAAGGCAATGATTAGGGGGGCCATGGTTGACTTGGTCCAAGAGCTATTGCAAAAGGCCAATTTGATAGAGTTAAAGGGAAAGAGAATCACTGAATGGGGTGATGAGAGTCAAGATGAGAATGAAAGTCAAATAGGGGAGACATCTAACAAGGGTAAGGAAATAGTTGATGATAAGGAAAAGGTGTTCTTAGATGCATTTAAATCCATTAACAAGGATAGCATGGAACACAAACCTTTCTATAGTGGCAGTTTTAATGGTGAGGAGTTGTTGGATTGGCTAGAAGCCATTGATAACCAATTTGATTACAAGGAAGTGGTAGAGGAAAAGAGAGTCAGCTATGCTAAAGCTAGACTCAAGGGATCTGTATTGGTGTGGTGGAACATGATGTAGGATGATAAGATAGCTAATGGGAAGAAGAAGTTAGTTTCATGGGAGAGGATGAAAATTAGATTGAGGGCACAATTCTTGCCTACTGATTATGAAATTCAAATATACCAAAAGTTGCAGAACCTAAGATGAAAGGAGATGACAATGAGTGCTTATACAGAGGAATTCCATAAAATAAGCCTAAGGGCTAGAAGACAAGAAGCTGAAATGGAGAAAGTGGCAAGGTACCTTAATGGGTTAAGACAAGGGATATAAGATGAGATTAGCATGATGGCTCTTGAAAGTATGCACAAGTGTTTTTAGTTAGCTTTGAGAGCAGAGGATAAGGCTAGAAGGAGGAATGGCTTCCAACAAAGAGGAAGAGGTGGAAACAATAACAGAGGTTTCAGAGGTAGGATCAACTATGGTAGAGGACAAATCCCTAATAGACAAGAAGATAATCAGTCAATGGATAGTAGTGGGGGCAATCAGTTTAGAGGATCTTTTTTAAGAGGAGGATATAGAGGAAGAGGGCCACCAAGGGGTAGGTTTCATTCACAAGAGAGGACAAATTCAGTCTTCACCAGTAGGTGTTACAATTGCAATCAAGTGGGACACACCATGGGTAGCTTTTCTACAAAAGGTTCTACATCCTCAATGGGAGAGAGGATAAATCAGTTGGTACAAGAGCAGGACACTCAAAGTGTCACTTCACCTATCTCTAAGGTAGGGCCACTATTGGATGGAGATAACTTGATGTTGAGGAGGAATTTGCTGAAAGTTCCTAACTCCATAGAGCCACCACAAAGGAAGAGCTTGTACAAGACAACTTGTAAGTCTCATGGGAAGATTTGCAAGGTTATAGTGGACTCTGGTTCCACTGAGAATATTGTGTCTATAGAGATGGTAAACAAACTAAAATTTAGAAGGATACCTCATACCACACCCTATAAAGTTTCATGGTTGAACAAGGGTTAACAAATAGTGGTAGATGAACAAACCTTGGTAGAGTTTGAGATTGGAGACTACAAGGACAAGGTCCTATGTGACATATTGCCCATGGATGCATGTCACCTTCTTCTAGGACATCCATGGCAATATGATGTGAAGGCCATACATGATGGTGAAAAGAATAGTTACCTAATCACCAAGTTAGGCAAGAAGTTCCAAATGGATTCATTGCAAGAATCTAGTGATGAGAAGCAAGTAGGGGCTAGTGCTATGCTCTTGAGTGGGAAAGAGTTTCTTAAGGTCATGAAGAAGGAGAAAGAGGTCTGTTGTGCAGTGGTAGTGAAGCCAAAAGAAGAGGCTAAGGAGAAAGTTAGCATACCCTTAGAAGTACAAGCATTTTTGGATAAGTATCATGAGATAGTGGATAATGGGTTACCAAGTGCATTGCCACCCATGAGAGAGATAAGCCATCAAATAGACCTCATTCCTAGAGAAAACTTACCATACAAAGCAGCATATAAGATGACACCAAGCCAAAATGCAAAGATAGCCAAGCAAATTCAAGATTTGTTAGATAAGGGGTTAATAGGGAAGAGTTTAAGCCCTTGTGTTGTACCTATTGTCCTTGCACCAAAGAAGGGAGGTACATGGAGATGTGCACTGATTCAAGGGCCATCAACAAGATCACCATAAGGTACAGATTTCCCATGCCAAGGATTGAAGACTTGTTGGACAATTTGGGGGGTTCATGTTACTTCTCTAAGGTGGATTTGAAGTTAGGCTACCATCAAATCAGAGTTAGGTCTGGTGATGAATGGAAGATAGCCTTCAAAACAAATGAAGGGTTGTATGAGTGGCTTGTGATGCCATTTGGTCTCACCAATGCTCCTAGTACATTCATGAGGCTCATGAATGAAGTGTTGGTAGATTTCATAGGTAATTTTGTTATAGTTTACCTTGATGACATTCTAATTTTTACCAAGTCTAAGGAGGAGCACATGGAGCATTTGGAGTAGGTCTTAAGGAGGCTGCATAGAGAGAAGTTGATGATCAATCAAGATAAGTGTGAGTTCTTGAAAACTAAACTAGTGTACCTTGGTTTTGTGGTTTCTAATGGCTACATGAAGATGGATCCTGATGAAGTCAAGGCAATCTTGGATTGGCCTACACCTAAGTCCATAGGGGATGTTAGAAGTTTCCATGGTTTGGCATCATATTATAGGAAGTTTGTGAGGAATTTTAGTCATGTGTGTGCACCTATCCTCAACACCATCAAAGGTGGAATCAAGTGTCAATTCAAATGGACTAAGGCAGCAGATAAAGGGTTTGAAATGTTGAAGAAAAGGATTGCAAAGCTACCTACCTTGAGCTTCCCTGATTTCAATTAGTTGTTTGTGGTTGAATGTGATGCTAGCAAGCTATCCATTGGAGAATTTCTAAGCCAAGAAGGACATCCTATGTGTTATGTATGTGGAGCTTAATCAGACTCAGGTTCTTTCGGCATAGTTTCCCCCTGACTTATCTACGGGGTCAAGGGGCAGAGCCCCTGATGGTGCAGGGCACCTCCCACGTTGATGAGTTAATGAGTGTTTTAGGGGTCTTAGGAGTTTGTGGTAGTTTGTTTTGAGTTTGGAATAAGATCCATTGGATTGGATCCTTGCATATGTTTGTAAGAGCCAAATGAGCTCAGGTGATCCATTTGGTCTAAATGGCTTCAAGAGTCTCTAGGTAATGGATTTTGTTAGGAATGACCTAGATAAGGTCTTAGGCCCTTAAATGTTTTTATTTAGGACTTAGGAGTCCTCACTAAGCCTTAGAGTAGGTCTACTAGGCCAAATGGGACTTTGGGCAAAAAGTTGCTAAGCAGCTTTGCAAAGTTGCTCGAGCAACTTTTGCAACTTTTTGAAAAGTTGCTCATATGGTGGTTAGATTGGTTGTAACCACCCATGCTTAGTATATGAGCATGGGAATGATGAATTTAGAAGGTTAATGAAACTTTGGTTTGAATTTCATGATTTAGAACTTCCTGTACGGATGCCATGTATTAATTGTTCACTATTTGCATGGTTTCTCTGTGAGTTCTACGGCCTGTACAGATTGATTGGAGTGATCCAGATCCATGGAAGTTTATTTTAGTATTTTTTCTTTATATTGCATTGATTCTTCTAGTAATAGGTTAGTGGAGTGAATTTTGGCAAACATTTCAAGCTTCTGGTCTGTGAAAGCCATTTGCAGAGCCACCATACTTGTAATGGCTCTAACCTAAACATCCACCAGTGGAAATGCCTGAAACCATAGGGGATTTTAGATTAGATTTTTTACTTATAGTTTTTTTTTACATTTGTATTATGGCACCAAGGCTTCAAGGTCAAATGGGAAGCCCTATGGCTGATTGTTGAAGATAGGTGAGCTAGGACAGGGTATAAAAGGAATTGGCACATGCATTCATGACCTTGTGGGAAACACTTAGTGGAATTTGAGGAAATCCCTAGGAGTCCCCTTGAAGATTAAAAAGGTTAGAGGAATTTATTGGAAGGTTGGAGACCAATTTGATGGTCTTTTATGTAGACTGGTCCAGAGGCCTAAATAATAGGCTTAAAACTAGGGCCTGCTAATAAAAGGGGTTGTGGGTGCATTCAGTAGCCTAAACTTTGGATTTGGAGAGGGTAGATAGACACCTTAAATATTTTCAAGGTCTTCTATGAGGGTGTTTGGGGATTTTGGAAGCTAGAACCCAAAATCAGTCAAATAGGCCTAATAGGAATTGAACCAATTAGGCCTCCTAAGAATTTGATATTTTGTGACTTGGAAGAGTGACCAGAAGTGTATAGAAAGGTTCCAAATGATATTGAGGAGTCAAGGAAACCATTGGAAATTAGAATGAAGTGTGGAAAGATCCTAAGCAAGGGTTTTGGGTTCTAAAGAGGAAGTCCTAGTGTATGAGCCTAGTGAATCGAAGGCCAAATTGGTCTTGGAGGTAGTGTATCTTCTAGATACCAACTATACCTTGAAGGAGAAGTTGGTGAAGAGGGTCTTGGAGATCCAAAGTGGTGAAGATAACTATAAAACTAATCACTAGATGATTAGGGAAGGTTAGGAACCTTGGGGAAAAGACTAGGACCCAAACCCTCTACATCATCAATAGGAGAGGAAAAATCGGCCAAGTCATCTCACAGGTCACTCAAATTTGGCCATCCATGAATGCAAGATTGAAGGTCTTTGTCCTCTCAATTCCATGGATGTTTCTAGGTGATTGTCCATGTCTATTTTATCTCATCCAAAGAAGGCTTTCTTGATTTATGATTTGTGATTAATCTCTGATGGTTTTATAATATTCTAGGCTTCTCAATGCTCTAGGAGCACCAAGCAATGTGCACATATTATTGGCAAGAGGAGAACCTTGAGGAGGGATCAAATCTTTGAAGCCTCTGACAAAAGAATTCCCTTATTTTTACAACAAGAGAAGCCTTGCATTGCCAGGGGAGATGGATTCATTCAATAAAAAGGTGTCTATTCTTACTGCAATAGACTACATTGTCTCTCTAAACAGCGATGTTTTCATGCCTTCTCATGGAGGAAATATGGGCCATCCATTCAGGTAAAATTGTGTCCTCCATTCATAAACCTCCTTGATCAAACTCTTGTTGTTTTATAATCTAGGCACTCTTTCTTTTTGGTTCCTTGTATATGCTTCCTCATTTTCCATACGTGTCTACCAAGACAGTCACAACTACAACATATGGGAAAATCATTTCCTTCATCTTGTGGTGGATAGCCTTACACCGTTCTAAAGCCCCCATTTCACCACCTAAATAGATAGAAAATAATTACAATCCATTATAAAACTAAATAGAATGTCATAGACCAAAGATAGAACAAACCTGCTTAAACTTGAATGCATAAAGAAGAGAAAAAAGGTTCAATTTATAACTGAAAGAATCCTCATTCTTCACAAGCCTCACCAATCTTCATAATCTCTTCTTCTTTGTATTCTTCTTGTGCAATCTTACGCATGTCAATGACACGAATGTTCTTCTGATACTCAAATTGATGAGGTGAAGAAGCAAGCATTGCAGGTCTTTCTTCATCACTTCTCACATATCTCTCTAGAACTTTTTCAAGCTTCTTTTTAGCAAGTTCATCAATACTCTCAACTGAAATAAGAGATCTTCCCCAATTGGGTGAACCAACGAAAACCATTTTCTTCTCTTCTCTTCGAAGCTAATGAAATATTCAACCTTAGAAAGTAGAATAAATGTTGCAATGAAGAGGCAAAGGTCTTTTATTTGAATTTATAGCAGAGGAGGTTGAAAAAGTTCTAAAATTCAAGTCCATATGAACTACGAGGAACACCCATAATCGCATAATAGTGTTTAAATTAAAATCAAAGGTGCATGTGGGTAGGCAAATTCAGGAATGAGAAAAGTGTGTTGAACAATTAAACTCTTGACTTTCAAAACTATTGTGATCGCATTTCTTGACTGGAATAGTTCTAATGAATGCAACAAATTTGGCAACATCTTAATTAGGACATTTAGTTTCTATAGTCCATACATGTAAACTTTGTGGAGATTGTAGTTTAGCTTTTAAAAATGTCAATATCAAATTTGTCAAACTTTCTCAACTTGTAAATACCTTAGTCAAGCTGTTAACATTATTTCATAGTCAAGATCTTTAAAAATCTCTAGTGAGAGGAATTTCAACTTTGGAAGGCTTGCGGTTTTAGTATGAATTGCCATTGATGTTCAGAGCAATAGAAATCTCCATCAATGCTTCCTCAAACAAATCCATCATCTATCAATTATTTAATCTTCCCTGTGATTCTCTGATGGCTTAGTTTATATGCCACTCCATTAGAAATCATTGAATTTGACATCAAATCAGTATAATGAGCAATTTCACTCACTGTTGTAAAATTTGTTTCTTACTGGTCTATCATCTTCTAGTAACAAGTAACATATCATCTCTTTGTTCATAGTTTTGACTTGGTGGTCAGCACCTCCTTTGGGGTTACCATGGATCTAGGTAAATCTGGTGTTTGTGATGTTTGTTAAGAGTTCAAGCTTTTGGCGCAACGGCAAACATACCTACAATTGGTATCAGAGCCTTGGGTCATGGGTTCGAATCCCAAGAGGTTTCCTTTATTCTGTTGGTGCAGAACCCTCGATCGGTGCTGAGGGGGAGAGAATCTCCTTCATTTCGTTGGTGCGGAACCCTCAGTCGGTGCTGAGGGGGAGATTGTTGACTTGGTGGTCAGCACCTCCTTTGGGGTTACCATGGATCTGGGTAAATCTGGTGTTTGTGACGTTCGTTAAGAGTTCGAGCTTTTGGCACAACGGCAAACATACCTACACATAGTTCATTAAAATTCCAGCATGGTATGCACATTTGTCCCAGCTAAGTTATTTGGTTCACCTAGTCTTAGATTTGGAACATAACCTAGGTATGTGTTTGGCTGCAGTTTGTTTTTTTGTCTATATACATGGCTATTCTGTAGACAAAATTAATATTTTATGTTTAATTGTATTTATCCTTTTAGATTATGAATTTTGTCTGAATACAGTCTGAAAAGACTTTGGTCCTTAAATGCTTGAGTGTTAACCACAATTTTGATTTTCTCATTCACCTAACTCAATTAGCTCATTAGATTTCATTTGTTCTATATCTCATTCTCCTTTATCATCTTTGTTTACTTTCTCCATTTCAGTAAATTATGAATGCATTTTTTCCAGAAGAAATATATAACAAGAAAATATTTACATCAATTCAGCAGTGTGGTTACAAAGAAAATCATTGCATGAATGGGTAAGTACAGAAAGCACTTTGGCTTTTGCCCAAATGGGCTAAGAATTCAATCAATCAATCTGTATAGAAATTTATTGATTATATTTCATAATTGTATAAATATATTAAAAGTAATGGTGAATTGTCAAAGGCTATCATGAGACAACTCTATGTTATAATTTTCAAAAGTTAAATGTTAAAATGTATCAATGATGAATTTTAAAATTGGTTAAATTATTAGTGTGAAATATTTCTATTATTTGTAAAAAAGTTTCAGAGGATTATTTTCTGGTGCAAATTAATAGATGTGATCTTGTCTATCTAAGTAGTTAATATTAGGTATTGAAATCATAAAATTTAGTGTATATTTTTGGTACACAACTTTGAAAAATCCAAGCTAAATTATTCATTTTGTATTCTAACTCGACTCTTCAATTTGTACATTAGATTTTGTGTACACTTAGCTAAAAGAAAAGTAAGTAGACTTTTGTATATATAATTGTCGTATTTTTTTTCATATTTGTCCTTGGACTTTACACACTCTATGGTTCCTTTATTTTTATATTCCAAATAACCAAGTGTAGGTGAGAATGTTGCAATAGTTGTTATAGCACTTGTTGATGTAATGTCCAATATTCATAAAAATATTGCATCAATAGTTATCATTTAACAGTTATTAGTGTTGATGATTACTACCCTTAATTGAATGAAATGTATTCATTAGATCTAACAAGAAACAAATAATGTGGTGCCACATTATTGCACAAATAAAACATGCCTTAGTGCACAAGTATCAATATCATATCTTTGGAGCCTTTTTAGACGTCTAGACAAAAAGAATGTTAATGTGGCATCATATGTGATGATATGTCATTGAAAACTTAGTTATAAGTAGTGGAATTGTCAAGTAAGTTGCTGCAAAAAAATTAGAGTGATTTGAAATTCCCACACAAGATTTTGAAATTGCCTATAGTGCTAGAGTTTCTGTCTCACGATTCTTTTGCTTCAGGCTATAAAGTAGGGGGATTTGATCTAGTGACTCGGTAGCCCATCCTTTCCATTCATGAGAGCATTGCTCTAGATTTATTTTTTCATTAATTAATTTCATCACTGTAGGGACACAAGTGGCTCAAGAAGTTAACATTTTTTAATTATTTATAATAATATGTACTAGTGAAAATGAAGTCCATGAGCTTTTCCCTTATTTTATAGGTTCATCTAGATAAAATTATTTTTTTAATGTATTGATTAATGTCTAAATTGATGTGATTTTATGTAGAGGTTGACAAAAAATACTTTATGGTACAAAAAACTTCCTAATAAAATAGCTAATCAATTTCTTTATAAGTTTTGAAATGCTACAATATTAACAAAAGAAATTAATATTTCTTTATTTTTACCAATGAATATGAAACATGATATTTGGTTTCATTTCTCAAGCAATAAAAAATGACAACATAGTGGCAAAAAGGCTAATGCCATGATAATGTTTCTATGATAAAAACATAAAGAAAAACATGATGAAGCAAGTTAAATCATAAGATAAAGCTTTGATAAACATGAATTTTCATACATGACTAGATATGATAAGGATCACGTGATATGTATTCATAAGAAAAAAATGTATTAGCATGATAAGGATCACCTGGCTATAGGATGTGAAAATGATAATAAGTCTAAAAATGTAATCATAAATCATGTGAAATTGTAAAATAGCAATGAAGATGTGCAAAACCAAGTAATAATGTAGAAAATGAGAAATTTTTTTGGGAGGAGTCTGAGAAATGCAAACATTACTTGCTATCAGCAACAAAAAATCCCTCTTATTAACACATACACAAGAGCACACTAAAAAAATACCTAATAGAAACTAGAAATACAAATTTAGAAGCAAGATATGTACAAGTTATGAACTCTGTCATAAGGAGTTTAGGAAATGCAAAGATTGTTCTCTATTGCGAGGAGGAGTTTGAGCAATGCAAAAATTACTTGCTATCGGCAACAAAAAGTTCATCTTATTAATGCATACACAAGAGCACACTCAAAAAAACACCTAATGGAAACCAAAAATACAAATTTAGAAGCAATACATGTATAGGCTATGAACTATGTTAGAAGGAATTTGGGAAATGCAAAAATTATTCTCTATTGCAAGCCAATGTAGAAAAACTAATTAAAAATTAAAAAACTAAAAAAACCAACAAACCCCTCTTCTCAATGCAAATACAAT
This sequence comes from Chamaecyparis obtusa, assembly GCA_027943335.1. NCBI lineage: Eukaryota > Viridiplantae > Streptophyta > Pinopsida > Cupressales > Cupressaceae > Chamaecyparis > Chamaecyparis obtusa. The sequence continues at coordinate 652,129 of BSBK01004407.1, read as the reverse complement.
CTGGAATGTTTCCTACACCAATTAAATGTACAAATATGTCTTATACAATGAAAAGGTAAGTTTGAGAGTTTATTTTATGACAAGTAGGGTAATAAATGCTTGCATGAATATTCAAATTGGGCTTAAAAAAAACAAAAAATGCCCCGCATAGGAGTCAAGAAAAAGCTGGGGCACACAATGCATGTGTCTTCACACTCTAGGGGAAAAATGTAATATAATAATGTGGCATCACATGATTTGTTGCTTGTTAGATCTAAGGAATACATTTCATTAAATTAAAAATAGTAATCATCAACACTAACAATTGTAAAATGATAACTATTGTTACAAATATTGGATATTGTATCAAAAAGTGTTATAACAACTATTGCACCATTCTCACCTACTCCTGGTCATGTGGAATATAAAAGTAGAGGAACCCAAGATAGTGTGTAATAAATTGAACATTGATACATTTTAACATTTAACTTTTGAAAATTATAACATAGATTTGTTTCATGATAGCCTTTGACAATTTGCCACCACTTTTAACAATGCATCCCATTTTTATATAAAAAAAATTAGATTAAATTATTATCTATTCACATTTAAAATTATCTCAAAAATATTAACTTATATATCATTTTCTATCCGTGTAACTCTTGCATCTTCTTCAGATGCAAGTGCTAGTTATTAATTCCAAATTAAAAGTTGAGTTAAGTGACTTAACTAAAGGATTAATTATTAAATTATTATATTTTTTTACTTTTTGCATGTTGAGTTCCTTATTTTAGAAAACCTATTGAGTCTTTCTATATTAGAGGTTTTTTATGTTATTATTTCATTACGTCTATCAAGGTTTGGAGAATTATTTTGGTGCTTGAAGTTAAAGAATTATTTTAAAGCTTAGATTTGGGGGTTTTCGATTTGTCCTTAATTGTTGTTCAGATCAATTGGTAAATTCCAAGTATGTTTTGAAAACCCATGTTAATCTTTCTTTTGAAAAAAGATTGTCTACTCTATCATTGGAATTGATTGTTGAAATTAGGGTTCTACTTCGATTGAGGATTCTTGTTTAATTTTTCATTATTTTCAGTTTTGAATTGGTTATTGAATTTCGTGTGTGAGATACTCTTGAAAAACCCAGATTAGAAAATCCATGTTTTGAAACTGGGAGAATTATGTTTGAATTAAATCAGTCAAAACTATAGGGTTTCATTGAAGGTAAAACAATTGAGAAAATTATTTACTTCTATTTTGTAATCAATATTTGGAGGAAAAGATATTAAATCGAGAAGTAGAAAATAAATGGATATATATATATATATATATATATATATATATATATATATATGGCCTTTGATGTTTATTTAAAAAAATAAATTTATAAAAAATATAATAATAGGGGGTGGGAGACCCAGCCCCCACCCCGGGTAGCACCACTACCTAAGGCAACGAGTTGTTGTCGTACAACAACATGGGGAGGGTGGGCCAGCCCCCCGCCCCCCCCCCCCCCCCCCCCCCCCCCCCACTCTTATGAAAGGTGTTTTAAAAAATAATAATAAATTATTAATAATAAATTTTAATATTTAATAATTAGTTTTATTAATATTAATATTTATTAATTAATAATTATTTAGTAAATGATGTTTTTTATATACAGTGGTTGATAATTGTTATTGTTAAATGTTATTTTTAATATTTGATTTAATGTGATTTATTAATAAATATTAATTAAGTTAATATTTATAAAACTTAATTGACATATTTTATATTGAGTATTTATTTGTTCCAAATTTATATAAATTAAAAAACTATTTTTATTTGGGGGATTAATATCAGTATTTTATCATTAAACACTTGGTGTTTTGACATGCATGGAGTTTTCATTTAAATACTTGTTTATGAAAAGGTATTTATGCATAAGACGTATATATGAGTGAAATTATAATCAAACTAGACTTTAGAAAACAAATTGAGTGTTTTTATAATTGAACTTGTGTGTGACTTGGTTGCTTGGTGTATTTTGTTATTTTATTTGTTGATGTTGTTGGGGATTTAAGTTGACCCTTAAGAATGTGAACCAAAGGCTTGGGGATTGTCCTTGTGGTGTTTATATACTATTGTATGCATTTATGGTGTGGTTATGGTCTTGATCATTTTACCCAATCATATTTCTTAAGCTCGTTATTTTTGTGAACTCTTTGAGAGAGTATGGATTTGTGATGTCATGGTTTTAAGAGTAGCTTGTATTTGTGAGATTATGGTTTGAGTACCAATATGAGTTCCAATTATCTTTTTATGGAACTGAATGTGATTATCATGTCTTATGTGATTTATGAGATCCATTTGTGATCTATGAGCTTAGGGTAGGTTATCTAAGTGTATATATATGGGGAATCACTTGCAATAAGCATTAGGGCCCACAAGTGGCTGCCAAGATCACGTATTGTAAGTTAACTTAATAAAGTGATAACTTAAACAAATTTTTTATGAGAGATACATTAATAAGATGTATGTGTACCTCACCAAAGCCTTTAGCGCTAGTATAGGCTAGGGTGGAGGATGACATGATGTAGCTTGTCTCCCAAAAGGAACTTGGATATAACATAGTTAGTAGCCTTGTTTGTATGAGAGGTTTACTGATACCACATATGGTCACTTGAGTGTCGAGGTCCAGAGAGGCTGCCAAGACAAAAATCAAGGGTTAGACATATGTGGTGACACTTCCCTATATGCATCTTAGGTTTCCTATATGTGTTGGTTGCCTCTGGATTAGTTGTATCTTCTTTGCAATTTGTGTTGTGCCTCTTGAGATAGGGAGCTTTCAAGATCCCTTTCTTAGGTGTTGTATTGTGTTGGATTTTGGTGTTTGATATCCAAGTGGGGTCTATTTCTATCTCCTCAACACTTTGGGAGTGGACCTTTGGTTCCACAAGGTCGGGTGGTAGTGATTCTTTTACCATTTGAGATTCTAATGCTTGTGATTGTGTTGGATGATCCTTGTTGTTGTTACCTTATTTTTCTTCATTTGAGGCTTGTTCATATGTATATCATTTTCTTTATATTTGTATCTTGTATCAGTGTACCATTATATATCTTTCAGGATGTTGTATATGTACTTTGTATATGTGTTGTTATTGCATACCTTGTGACTTATGCAGTAGATGATGGTTCATTATGTACCCTATGTTGTATCAGTTGTATCTATGTTGCATTTATTTGATGACATGATTGTTATTCTTTGGCATATATGAGATTGTGTACTTATGGTTGTTCTTAGTAGATTAGTTAATTTAAAATTAATTCTATGTCATGGAACCCTTGGGATTTGTATTGTGTAAATGAGTTACATTTATGAGTATGTACATTGTCTTATATTATATTGCTTCTACATTGTTATCATTATTTTTGTGTAAAATCCTAAGAAAAAAATTATTATGTAATCATAGTAACATGTTTTAGGTTAAATTCTCTTGGGTTCCCTGACAGTGTGTTACAAAAACCATGTTGTCATTAGTGAAGTAGAACTTAAGAGATAAAATGTTATTAGGAAGAGAGTTTCCATGAATGAGATGTTTTGATTAGGCACAATGAAAAATATATTCAAGATCATCCATTGTAAGAACATAAAGGATAAAAGCTAGAAAGTAACCTTAAAATTTTGATTTTTGAATGGAGAATTAAGGGGAAATTCATCCATTAATAGCTAGTCTTGTGTTAGCATCTATAAATAATAGTCAAACATGAGCACAAAGGTTGGGATCAAATCCAATCCATCGAAGCATTTAAAGGATGAAATATAATCTTATATGGCCATAAGCCTTGTCAAAAATCAAACTTGAGAATCACTTGCAATCTTGAGCTATTTGTCAAGAGAATTCAAAATTTGTCCAAGAAAGAACTAAGTTGTCTAAGATAAATATTCTTCCTAGGAAACTAGTTTTATTAGGTTTAACAATTTTTTGAGTGATGGGTTTGATTCTTTTGGCCAAGGCTTTAACTATTATCTTGTACTTGTTGAGAAAAGTGGTGGAGATCCAACCATTCACAAAATCTTATACTTTTCCTTTGGGCATAGGCTCAATTATATTATGGTTAATAGTTGGTCATAGAGTCCCCATTTCTATTCCCTCAAGGTGAATATTATAGATATATTCCCTAATATAAGGCCAAAGAGTGTGATGGAACTCAATTGGAAGATCATCCATTCTCAGGCTCTTCCCAAGGAACAAATTATGAATAAATTTAATCTCATCCAAGGAGAGATAGTGATCTCAAAATATACTATACTCATGCTATATGTTATGGGAATATGATCAGATTAGTTATATTTTTATATGACAATTAAAGGATCCTTATTATAATAATCAATAAATAGCTATTTGTAGTATGTAAAAAAGTCGCAATCATAAATTGGTTGGTCTATAGTGAAACATCATCAAATTTAATAATAACATATGTTTCTTTTATGTTTTTGCTATAAAAATTTGAAGAAAAACTTGGTGTTCTTATCACCATATTTCAACCACTGTAAATAAGCAACTAATTTTTAAGCATATTTTTAATATATAAGCAATGATTTTTTGTCCAAGAATTTTTCACCTTGATCTAGTTTCCATTTAGAGGATTTCTTAATTATTTGGTACGTAGCCACCATTCTCCTATGAAAATCTCAAAGAAAAAGAGTACAAGGAAAAATTGTTCTTTCCCACTAGCAGATCCATCTATCATTTTTGTGGTTTAGCTTTGACTTTTTCAATATCTAGATGGCCATTAATACATTCCTAATTTTGGACATGGATGTGTTAAATTTATACAAAGGGCAACAACTCTAAGGAAAGATAAGGTGGTGAATATAGGGATAAGGTTTGAAAGAGTGGAAATAACGTATAGATTGACCAGGTGTCTTGATGAGTAAGGGAGATCAATAAAAATGGGAGACATATAATACTTATCCAAGTGACACATTTTTTAAAAAAATACTTAATGATAGTTACTCCATATGAACCAACAAGGTCTGTGAGAGTCGAATTTACCCATAATAAGATCATGTATAACTAAGGAGTTTCTAGTAAAGTTCCAAGCTTCAAACTCTAGTTATGGAAACCTAGGATGGATTTCCCAACTATGATTAGTATGAAATTCCACCATATTAAAATCTCCCTTGAGAACCCAATACTCAATAAGTAAATTAATAACACAACTATTCCCATAAGGAAACTCTCTTGGGTGAATACTTAGGGGTATAAATGAAGTTAAAACCAAGAAGAATACTATTAATAAGGGTTGAAACCCAAACAAAATAATTATTGGGGTAAAAACTAGGAGAAAAGATTGACTTAGCAACCCATGGTGCAAAACCCAACATAGTACCCCACATCCCTTGAGGTCGTTAGTATGAATAAATTAAGCTTCTTTCTAGATAATCGTGAGTAGAGCATCAAGGTTTTCTTGATTAAATTTCACTTCTTGAAACATTATGACATCTATTTGGTTGTTTGAGATAAATTATTTAGTGTTATATTTATGAGACCTAATTATTATACCCCTCAAATTCTGATGAGACAATTTATTGTCTCCATTTTGTTACAATCTTCATGCTTTGTTGACACTCTTTATGCTCTGATAGACATTTCCAAAACATTTATGACTTATACCTATGTGAACTTATGCTAAGTACAACTAAAGCCACGAAGTCTATGGGTAGCTAGAATGACATGTTTTGCTGACTATTATAAATATAATGCAATACTTCATATAGTTATTTTAAGCTGTGTTTTAACATTTGAGTAGGAGTTGAAATGTTGACTTGAGTATATGTGTGTGTGTGTGTGTGTGTGTGTGTGTACACCAAATGCTACTAACCTTTCAGGTAAACAAGGAGCAGTACAAAGAGTGGTGCAACCGCATTAAAGAAGGAGCATTAGAAGACCAGCCATAGCGGAAGAATCCAGCATGGTTCTAAAGGATATGCCGCTACTAAGAAGGATTTGTTATTCCAGAGAATATAGGAAATAAGTCCTACTATATTTCCTCAGAGTTGTTATTCTATTATCTACAATAATTGTAACATGTCGTGGTTGTTTTACCGCCTCCTTATTTGGCAAGGTTTAATCAGACTTTTCTGTTATGTTTTCAATAAGCATCAATCCTCTTTATAAAGGGATTTGATCGACTTAGTTAGGTAATGAGAAAATATAGAATGATGTATTCAATATAGAAGAAGTTGCTCTTTTATGTTCTTCAGGAGTTGTTCAATTGTTATGTAACTAGTTAAGAAGAATTTAATGGAAGAGTGATTTTGGATTTTTTTTGTGTTAGTAGTTAGTAGAAGCCAACCAAGGGGGCCCACTTGGGAGGTGGATTAGATTAAGTTAGAGTAGATTTTCTTTATGTATTTTCCCTACTTTCAAGTAGAGTTACTATTTTACTCCTGCAGCATTACTATTGTGAATGTTCTTGTAGCACTTGCAAAGATAGACATAGTGAATGTTTTGGGTTGTTAGTTAGGCTTAGATTCATTTCACAAGCTTTCTATCATAATTCCATTAAGTAGTTGAGTGTGTTTAATTTCCTACAAAAATAGCATAGATTCCTTTCATGCATTTTATCTTCCTACAGCATAGGTCTTATGACTCTTAGAGGAACTTAGTGCACAAACTGTGCTATCCCATTTCAAGTCGACGTCACTGGTTTGACAATATAAATGCATTTCATGATGGGAAAAGTAATCCTTAGCATAGATGTATTATTCCTAAGAGAGACAATGGCATGATTATTATTACCTATTGTGAGATTGTACATTTTTTGGTGTCGTTGCCAGGGATGGTGTCAAACTAGGAACCTTAATGAGTAATTTATTTTTTAGACTAGTTTCCTATTTTTAGTCAATATAGAGTAGTTGTGAGCTTGCTTCGCAAGTCATCAACTTACTTGCATGCATTGAAGAAGGTGAGATGTTCATGGAAGATTTCTTCCAAAAGAACCCGTTAAACTGAAAGAAGAATTTGAAGAACTTGAGTTACCATTTCTCGACGCAAGTCCTGAGTTTACTGCATCATCATCAACAAAAAAAGACACTCATGAAATATTTGACCTCTATCCTTTTGAAGAAATATTAGCCAATTTCCATAATAATCCTAATCCAGGACCACCTGTTTCCTAGAACCTTCCAGTCAATAATACTTTCCATCCACAGTTTCAATATCCAACACCTCTAGTAATGGCAGCTCCTACATTTCCATTTCCTATTCCAAGTCTTATCAACAATCCTAACCTCAAGAATATACCCGCTTCAGCACTACCAAAGTTCTATGGCCTCATCACAAAGGATCATGACACCTTTTTTTTTATTTTGACATATTGTGTCGAAGTTTTGAATATAATACTGATAGTCATAAGCTTAAATTATTTTGAGCAACATTGAACGAGCCAGCTCTCAGATGGTTCATGGGCTTAGGAGCAAATACAGTAGCAAATTGGGACAGGATGAGAGATTTATTTCTAAGAAGGTATAAGGAATATTGCAAAGGGGGTGATTCAAAAGGAGATGACATTTTTCAAATGTCACAAAGGGAAGATGAGACATTAGAGGAATACATATCATGCTTCTTATTTAACTTACAAAAGAACCCTCAACATGCATTGCAAGAGGATTCACAGAAGCTGATTTTTCTAAGAGGAGTGAATGAAAATTGTCTTGAAGCCTTGGACCTCATGGATGGAGGAGATATATCTCAATCTTCCTGGGATGACCTTCAGAAGATTTGTCTGAACTATTCTAGAGTAGCAGTGAAGAAAGGAAGGGGATTTCGCTCAACACTGACCAAAGGAAGTGGCTCTAGTATTTCAAAGATAGAGATTTCAAACCTATTGTCAGACTTCAAGTGAGACATCATAAATGATGTTGCTACACACCTGAACATGATGACTACCAAGAAGAAACATGCAAACGCTGAGGTGCAGCTAGCTGAATACTATCCTCATTGCCGCAAACAAAAGAAGGATTGTCAGTGCAAATTGGTCACAAACTTGGAGAATCGGCATCTTCTAGCGGAATACTTAAAGATAGGAGAGGACGAGCAAGTATTCTTTGTTGCTCAATGTCAGCCATGGGCCACGAGAAAAGGTATGCCTCAAGACCCATTACAAATTTCAAATCCTTATAATAGTCAGTGGCAAAATTGAAATGTCCAAAGTCCTCCACAGTATAATCAACCCACTTGGAGTAATGCTTGGCCAATTAATCAATAGAATCAATGGTATCCTCCACAACAACTCCAATGGCCATAATTTCCAAACCAATGGCAACAACCACAAGGGAATTGGCAGCCCACTAACCAGAGGAGAGGACCTCAGCAATGGCCTAATTCAAATCTTGGATATCCACCTTTACCACCTCCAACAAATATACCTGCAATAATGCCGCCACCTGCAAATACAGGTCCTCAAAAGCAAACACAGTTACCTGCTCAACCATAGCCAAATCCCAATAGTCAACAACCACAATAGAAAATGTATGCTATCGATACTCAGTAGTACCCCGCCTATGCACTTAACATAACTAATATACATTTAAGATCAGGTACTACTTTTCCTACACCTAAACCACCTCTTATCACTGAAGTGCCAGACCTTCCTACAGAATTAGTACCAATTCCAGAGAATGCTTTGCCAAATAATGTTGCCCCAGAGAATGTTTCCAACTCGGCCAATGTTCATACATCAGTTAAACCTCCTTTTTCATAGAGGCTCAACATGGACAAGCCCATACCAAATGAAGACCAGTTAGAGAATATGCATGTCCAGATTCCCCTATTTCAAGCAATAAAGGATGTCCCAGTTTAGGGAAAAGAAATAAAAGAAGCTTGTCTTAAGAAGCCTGGAAGAAAGAAAAAGGATCCTACAATAGTTCATGTTATAGGAAAATTGGTTGATATCATGTTAGGAAAACTGGTAATTCCAAAATCATCAAATCTAGGGAGTCCAGTTGTGAACATCATCATTAATGATCAGTCTATTAAAAATGCATTAATAGACTTAGGTGTTGCCATTAATGTAATGACTAAAGATACTATGAATAAACTAAGTATTGAAGGGTTGAGAGCTACTCCAACAATATTGCAATTAGTAGATAGCTCTACTGTCACCCCTGATGGAATGATATAAGACATAATAGTTGCCTTAGATTCTTGGGAGTACCCTATTGATTTCATGATTCTATCACCAAAGGTCAATCTTGTTGGTTACCCTATTATCCTAGGACATCGATGGTTGGCAATAGCTGATGCAAACATTAGTTGTAGATCAAGGAACATGACAATTTCAAATGGGCAAGCCACTAAGAAACTAGCATTGTATCCTCCAGCTCAACCGCAGCTAGATTTAAGTACACCTATATGGCCAGATTTAGGAGATGGGGAAGAAGAACTGAATTATATGGTTCGGCTCATGATGTTACATAGGCAATATTTTCTGAAGTTGCAAAAAGAAGATGAAGTCATTCGAAGCTTAATAATGACTATGTTGTAATCAAAGATATATCTGAGAGTTCTATGTTAGAGTTAACTACATATGAAGACAATTTTGAGAATTGTGTATTACCTTCAGAACCCAATATTATCCATAAGTTTCTACCTAGTGAAGTAAACACAAGTCTTATCCCTGAAGTGTCCATGCTTGACCTTACAACTATTATTGAGCTTTCTAATGGTCATAATCTCCATGTGAATAATAAGCTACCTTCACAATAGATGGAGCAACTAACCAAACTACTGCAAACACATGAGAAATCCTTTGCATGGGACTATGGGGACATGAAAGGATTAAGCCCTAAATTATGTACTCATAGGATGTATATCAATGAAGGAAGCCTACCACTTTGTCAACCTCAAAGGAGGATTAACCCAGCATTAAGGGAGATAGTCAAAACTGAATTACAAAAGTTATTAGATGTTGGCTTTATATATCCTATATCTGATAGTAAATGGGTATCACCTTTGGTTATAGTGCCCAAAAAGGGGGTAAATGGAGAATCTATATGGATTACAGGGAGTTAAACAAAGCTACCAAGAAAGATCACTTCATGTTACCATTTATTGACCAAGTACTTGATACTTTAGCCAATAAGAAGTATTTTTCCTTTCTTGACAGATATAGTGGATACAATCAAATACCTATTGCTCCAGAATACCAAGAGAAGACTACATTCACTTGTCCATGGGGGAAATATGCATATTTAGTCCTATCTTTTGGGTTGTGCAAAGCTCCAGCAACATTCCAGAGGGCTATAATTAGTATTTTTGCTGACATATCACATGATTGTATGGAGATATATATGGATGACTTTATAGCATTTGGAGTGACATTTGAAGAGGCTTTGAAGAATCTTGAAAAGGTGCTAATCTAATGTAAGGAACATAATCTATCCCATAATAGTGAGAAATGCTTTATGATGCTGCGAGAAGGAGTAGTACTTGGGCATTTTATTTCAGCAGCATGAAATCAAGTGGACCCAGCTAAAGTTGAGGTAATACTCACATTACCTACCCCTACTAAGCAAAAAGATGTAAGATCTTTCATAGGACATGCTGGATACTATAGACACTTTATTCAAATTTTCAATCAAATTGCTAGTCCTTTGTACACATTGCTTACAAAAGAAGCTAAATTTATATGGACACAAGCATGTGATGAGTCCTTCCTGCAGCTAAAGAAACTTCTAACAACTACACCAGTCCTCAAAGGATCGTATTGGTCTATTCCATTCCACATCCATACAGATGCATCAAATTATGCCATAGGTGTTGTGCTAGGACAAAATCCTACTAACCTTGAGAATGCAATTTACTATATCAGTAAAAGCCTCCATGGACCTAAATTAAAGTACGTGGTTATTGAAAAGGAACTCCTAGCTGTATTTTATGCATTGAACAAATTCCAACACTATGTAACAGGCTATCCTATTTTTGTTCACACTGATCACTTAGCAATAAAATATTTGATGAACAAACCTGCTATAGTAGGTAGACTGGCAAGATGGCTTTTACTATTGCAAGAATTTGATATAACAATTGTTGATAAGCCAGGGAAGGAAAATGTAGTTGTTGACTACTTTTATAGACTTCAAAATGTTGATGAAGACACCACTCAAGTTGAAGATACATTTCCTGATGAACACTTGTTCCACATAGCAATCAAAAACCCATGGTATGCTGACATAGCCAATTATCTTGCAGCAAATAAGATGCCCCCACACTTTTCTCAGAAGGATAGGAAAAAGCTTGCAGAGAAAAGCTTTCAATTTTCATGGATAGATAACAATCTATTTTATACTAGTCCAGATTAGATCATGAGGAGGTGTGTGAGAGAATATGAAATGTATGATATACTCCATGCTTGTCATGATGATCCATGTGGAGGTCACTTTTTAGCAAAGAGAAAAACCCTAAAAATATTAACAATAGGATATTATTGGCCAACATTACACAAAGATGCAGCCAATTATACAAAAAAATGTGATAAATTCCAAAGGATGGGTCGTCCAACAAAATCAGATGAGATGCCACTTAATCCACAAGTGGTGATGACATCCTTTGATAAATGGGATATGGACTTCATAGGACCAATTGATCCTCCATCAAATGGAAAATCTTACATCCTTGTATGCATGGATTATCTGACAAAGTGGGTGGAAGTGAAAGCAATGCAGAATGTCAGAGATCACAAAGTAGCCAAATTCTTGTATGAGGACATTTTTACCCATTATGGAGTCCCAAGAGAATTAGTAATAGACCAAGGAGCATAGTTCACTTCAAATTTGATTAGTGAGCTAATGAAGGAGTATAGCATAAGGCATTGAAATTCTAGCCCTTACCATCCGCAGGAGAATGGACAAGCAAAGGTCACTAATAGAGAGATAGAGGCAATATTAACAAAGACAGTGCAATTGCATCACAGGGATTGGAGCAGCTGGTTAACTGAAGTAGTCTGGGCTTATCGTACAACATGGAAGACTACAATAGGGTTTATGCCATTTGAATTGGTGTATGGAAAGGCAGCAATGTTGCCTATTGAATTTGAACACAAAACATTGCGCACAACTCTGGAGTTGAACATCAATCTTCCTGCAACACAAACAGAGTGCCTACTCCACCTCAATTCCTTAGATAAAATGTGAAAATTGGCATTGGAGAGAACAGAGATAATTCAAAACCAAAGAAAGAGGTGGCATGATTCACATATCAAGAATAAGCACTTTCAAGTAGGTGATTGGGCTCTATTGTATGATTCTCGATTCAAGGAGATTCCAGGAAAGCTGCAGACTAGATAGTTGGGACCATATGAAATTCAATATGTCTTTGATAATGGAGCAGTCCAACTAACCACACTTGATCCAGTCCAATTTAAACTACTTGTCAATGGACACTGCTTGCGCTTGTATCACAAGCCTCAAACCAAGGAAGAATTCTTGCAGTAGTTTAGCACGCAAAGTTTAACAGTGCCTCAGGAAATAGTTCCTGTAGCAGAAGGTGAAAGCCTTCCTCCTACAGCCTCACCATAACATGCCTTTGAAAACACCCATAATAAAACTTCATTTAATATGAGGTATAGTTCTTCATTCACTTTTATCTCTTCTTCTCACCAACTCATCTCATTTCTCTTTATACCACCCACTCAAACACCACGTCACCCACAATTTATATTTTAATGGTTTCAATAAATACCACGTCAACACTCTTATGTAGCCACCAAAATTAACACTCTCATTAGCTTGCATTCGTGTGTACAGTAACTAATCACCAAGTACAACTTTTTAACTCCTTACTCACTTTTAGCACACAGGTTTGAATAATTATATCTAGTACTACATTACATGTACAATATAGGTGTTACACCAGTTTCCCATTCTTGTGCTAAATTTATCAAGTGAGGACACTTGTCAATATTTCATAGGGGGTAGGGGAAGTGTAATAAATTCCAAGTGTTATTCCTAAGACACCCTAGTCACATCCTTGTCACATCAATGTTGTACTTAGGTTGGTTCTATTAATTCTTTTAATCTTATACATTTGGCATACTTTCAAATTCTAATTTTCTGAGCTTGATATGACTTGAAAGGACCATAATTAAATTGCAAGATAACTCACACTTAAAGTTATGATGTCCTCTATAATTAATGTCATTATTATTGTTCATGTCAAGCATAACAGAGGCAATGTAAGTGAAAAAATTGGTATTTTCAAGAATTGCAAATGCATTTCAAGAAGAAGGTATTTGCAAAATGTATGAAGACCAAAAATTAGCAATAAATTGGAGAGCAAAAAATTGAAGATTGGGCATTACTAAGATGGGTGGACAACTATAGAGGCATGAACCAGTTCACCATGGTATTTTACTGGTGGATGTTAAAGAAGTTTGCAGATTTAATGCATGCGGCTGGCTGGGGTATTTCCTTTAGTTGATAGAATTTAATGAGGAGGTTGTAGTAGAATTTATGGGCACTTTTGAAGAGGGACAAGAAACTATGTAGGGTTTAACAATTGTTGCTACTAAGGAAAGAATTACAGAGGTCATCGGATTACCAGTCATTGGAGAGCACTATCCTAACGAGCATGACACCAGGTCATCTTGAGCTCAATTCTCCTGATCGAGTGATCCTCTACTTGAAATCACTAAGTAGGGATGTAAGAGATTGTCTCTTCGACCACCATTTTCAGAATTGGCTACCTACATTATCAGGTATTTAACTTGTGAAGGAAGATTCTCAAACCTGCATGCCCACCTTTTTAAATTGCTTGGTTGTATAAGGCATAATCTTTAGGTCAATATTCCTAATTTTCTCTATAATATGTTAAGCATTAGTGCCGAGGAAACACAAAAGGGTAATGCAAATTCCATAAGCCACCATGTCCTAATAAAGCTTTTGGTTGAAAAATCCCTTAGGGATGTCTCTCCCATGTCCTGGGCAGAATTTGTTCACTTTAAAACTTTGCAACCCCAAGTTAACCCTGTTGCTCAACCTCTAGGGAATGAAGTAGAGTCTTTTGGGCCTTGTGAAGAAATAGCTAAAAAGGGAAAAGAACCAGAGTTGTCCCCAGGAAACAAGTCTTTTGATCCCACTCCAGAGAGTAATATACTTACTTCTTCCACAAAGAAAGGAAAATAGAAAGTTGAAAAAGAAATCCCTAACCTAGAAGGTGAAATTCAAAACCCTACAATTAAAATAAATAAGAGAAAAAGGTCAAGTCCTGCAGCATCTACTGCTATAGCACAAAAGCCAAAAAGATCCCACCTAACTAAAATTGTAGTGGTTGAAGAGGCAATTATACGTAGAAGCCCTTGCATGCGAGGACAAGTGTCTCTGCCTTCCCTTGGAAATCCAAATGTTCCAAGACCAAAACCTGCTCCAAAACCCTCTATTGAGTACATTCCTGATGACTCCCCCAAGCATGCAGAACCCCAAAATATGGAGGAATCTCAAAATGTGCAAGAACCTGATTGTATTATGCCACAGGATGATCAGGGAATGCCTAAGCCAAGCCCTGATGTAATACAAGAGAGCATTCCTATGAATGATCAACCTACTCCTCCATAGCACCCTGTATATTCCAATGTCTCCATTATGCCCTATAGATCCACATGGTTCACTAAGTATTTTCAGCAAGTTTCCAAAGAAAAGAAAAGAAAAAAAGCTCAACTACAAGAATTTCCCTCACCAACAATTCAATCTGTACTCTTTAATCTATACAATCATTTTTTTTTTTCAGAAGACCTGGTGGAAACAAGAAAGAGATCAAATGCAGAAAGAGATATTTGATAAGGATGAGGAGATTGAAGCTCTTAAAGAGTGGATAAAGAAACAAAAACAATAAATGGACAAAGCCCTTAAACTAACCAATTAGGTCATAGCTTGTAGACTGCCACCTAGGGTATATGCTATTTGTTTAAAAGAACAATTTATGTTGTTTCAACTTATGATGGCAATGAAGGTTATGGATTGTGAATTCAAGTCAGCCCAATATTTTTATGGAATATATCAAACTCTTCCCCCATGGTAGAAAAATTTATTATGTGAGCTATATTTGCATAACTTTGTCATCCCACAAGAAATAGAGTGGAATCCTTTGCTCTATATAGGGGATATTCACTTAAGGGCTCTAATGTCATGGATGCACAATGAAGGGAACTATGATAGGTAGTTGAACAATTACAGGGACCTAGAAAAATTTGAACCCTTACCCTTGAGGGAAGAATAACACAAGCCTGATGTCCTCTTGAGGGATTGGCTCAATTTGACCTATGGGAAACAGAAGCCTAAAATCAGGGAGAAAGTCTTTGCATTGAGAGACAAGGTCTACAGAGAGTATCAGGGATTACCCAATTTTTCAGCCCAAAGAGCTCTTACAGGGGTAAGAAGTCAGTGGAATAGATTGCGAGAGGCCTTCAAGAAAATGGAGCCACACAGCCCAATTAACTTTGAAACAACTGTGAACAGAGTGACTAAATATATGCAGTTGGGGTGATAGGTCATAAGGGAATTATGGATGCCTTTATCCTTCCAACCACCTACACTCCTTTGGCCCCTATATGACATCAATGCTACTAGATTAGATTAGTTGATTAAGGAGCACCAAGGAGATTACTTGGAAAGAACAAGAGGATTTTACTACACTTTTAGGAGTGGAAGAAGGGGAAGACAACTGTCAATGATTTCAGATCCATAGCCAAGAAATACAATGCTTGAGGACAAGCATTCTGTTAGTAGGGGCAGATGATGAGACAATTTATTATCTCCATTTTGTTATAATCTTCATGCTTCGTTGACACTCTTTCTCTTATAGACATTTCCAAAATATTTATGACTTATACCTATGTGAACTTATGCTAAGTACAACTAAAGCCATGAAGTCTATGAGTAGCTAGAATGACATGTTTTGCTGACTATTATAAATATAATGTACTACTTCATATAGTTATTTTAAGCTGTGTTTTAACATTTGAGTAGGAGTTGAAATGTTGACTTGTGTGTGTGTGTGTGTGTGTGTGTGTATATGTACACCAAATGCTACTAACCTTTCAGGTAAACAAGGAGTAGTACAAAGAGTGGTGCAATTGCATTAAAGGAGTGTTAGAAGACCAGCCATGGCAGAAGAATCCAACATAGTTCCGAAGGATATGCCGCTACTAAGAAGGAGCTACTGTTCCAGAGAATATAGGAAATAAGTCCTACTATATTTCCTCAGAGTTGTTATTATGTTATCTACAGTAATTGTAATATGTCGTGGTTGTTTTACTGCCTCCTTATTCGGTGAGGTTTAATCAGACTTTTATGTTATGTTTTCAATAAGCGTCAATCCTCTTTATAAAGGGATTTGATCGACTTAGTTAGGTAATGAGAAAATATAGAATGATGTATTCAATATAGAAGAAGTTGCTCTTTTCTATTCTTCAGGAATTGTTCAATTGTTATGTAACCAGTTAAGAAGAATTTAATGAAAGAGTGATTTTGGATTATTTTCTATGTTAGTGGTTAGCAGAAGCCAACCAAGGGGGCCCACTTGGGAGGTGGATTGCATTAAGTTAGAGTATATTTTCTTTTTGCATTTTCCCTGCTTTCAAGTAGAGTTACTATTTTACTCCTACAACATTATTACTGTGAATGTTCCTGTAGCACTTGCATAGATAGACATACTGAATGTTTTGGGTTGTTAGTTAGGCTTAGATTCATTTCACAAGCTTATGTCATAATTCCATTAAGTAATCAAGTGTGTTTACTTTTCTACAGCAATAGCATAGATTCCTTTCATGCATTTTATCTTCCTACAGCATAGGTGTTATGACTCTTAGAGAAACTTAGTGCACAAACTGTGTTGTCCCATTTCAAGTCTACATCCCTGGGTTGACAATCTAAATGCATTTCATGATGGGAAAAGTAATCCTTAGCATAGATGTATTATTCCTAAGAGAGACAATGGCATGATTATTATTACCTATTGTGAGACTGTTCAGATTCCATGATCGTAGGCAACACTTCATTCAAAATTAGGGATTCCTCATCTACATTGAGAGCATTAAATTGACTAGAGGTGATAAGAAATGAGATTAAAGAGAGCCATTTGTTTCATAAGTTCCCTTACTTTTAAAATTATTATTTTGGGCCCATTGTCAAGTCATTTGAGTCTTCTTCAAAGGTTTTGAGAATTTTTGTGTTCTTCTAGAAGTTGTTTCTGGGTCTGATATCTCTTTTGAAACTTAGCGAAGTCATTTTTCCCTGTTGAGTTCTTGTTTTTGTTTTGTTCCATTTGTCATATTAGGTTTTTATGTCATGCTTGGTGCTTAATTATTGAAGTGGTGTCTAATTGAGTCTTCCTCTAAGTGTCCAAGCTATTAGAAAGTAAAGTCCACCAAGATAACTGAGAGGGGGGGGTGAATCAATTATCTGATAATTATAAATTTTATCAACTTCAATAGATTTTAACCATGTAAACAATATAATTACCAACCATAGAAAGATATTCATACACAATAACACAATGACACAGATATGTTGACTAGAAAACCTCTTGATCAAAGAGTAAACCCCGGTGGGAATGATGCCCACAAAAGATGCACTAATATGAATATTCCTTCTGAAAGGATGGACTCTGGTATGAGTCTTATGAAATACATTTAGTACATATGAATCCGTGTTAAGATATTTTGAATCCCTATTAAAAGATTCTAACTCTATTAGGAGTTATGGAAGACAGAAGGATTCACTACCCAAATAGCTTCAATGGCAAGATCACTGAACACACTGTCCAACTGATCTCTAGATTATTCAATAGAATAATATCAAATCATTACTAATCTCAACAATATGTTACCTTTTCTCTGATTGTGCCAAACCACACTCACTGCTACACCAGATCTCAATTTCAAATCTATGTACCTCGCATGTCTTCCTTCATAAATTCACTTTCACAATCATTCACTTCATCAATTCCATTCATCACACTTCCTTACAACAAGGAAAAACATTCTTTCCTTTATACCACACTCAAGTAATTACAAATGAGTCAACATCCAATTACAAAATAAAAGTTTCCACATGTTACATCAAAAATTACACAAAACTATCAGCTTCCAATTAGAATAATTCTTCACTCATGCAACCTCAAAGTTTGTGCTATCATCCTCATCACTATCAACATGTCTTCAACTACTCTTTAACTACACAAAACCAGATTCCATCCCGATTAGGAGATATCATCCGATTTCCACAAACCGCTACTCAAGAACACTGCCTAAATACTACTTCCACCAAAATGCTCATAAATTTCATGAATAAATGAATTACTATCTATGCTCTTAACCATGAACATATAACATATCAAAGAGTAAATCCTCAACATTTCATAGCTTGATCTACAATATCCCACGTGCACTAATCAAAACACTGTCTGCTCCTCTACTAATCTCCAATAGATCACTGT
Organism: Chamaecyparis obtusa; assembly: GCA_027943335.1. Lineage (NCBI taxonomy): Eukaryota > Viridiplantae > Streptophyta > Pinopsida > Cupressales > Cupressaceae > Chamaecyparis > Chamaecyparis obtusa. The sequence continues at coordinate 633,671 of BSBK01004407.1, read as the reverse complement.
GTTGACATCAATGACAATCATAGTCATGAATGCAACAATAACTGCTATAGAATGCTTCCAATACACCCATAGGATATATTTAGCATTCATTCCTAACAATCTCCTCCATTGGCATTGATGGCAACATAGATGAAAAACATCCAATGTTCCATGAATCCAATACTGCAATTCTGCTACTCTTCAAAAAATATTTTCAAATCCTCTTCATCAATCAAATCTTGCTTTGTTATCCTATTCAGTTCTTTCCAACAAATGGTACAAATGGTTTTTCATGTACACTTCTCCCCCATTGACATCAATGACAAAAATTTCATCATTATGTCAACAACAACTCTAATGTCAAAAGATATTGTTCAGAAAATACATTCACTAGAGTCCTCATGACTCAGCTCAGATACACATACTCCCCCATAGAGGAAGTACCAACATCCAATCCAGAAGAAAGATAAGGCTCATATACCACTAGACGTATGCAACCAATCTGCATCACTTCTCAAAAGTAGGCTGGGGCATAACCCCAAGCATACCTCTCAGATACTCAAATGTATCCTTAGGCAAAGGCTTTGTAAATATGTCTGCAATCTGCTCCTTTGTGCTTATGTACTCAAGTCTGACTTCTTTCTTAGCAACTTTCTCTCTTACTACATGATACTTTATCTCTATATGCTTTATCTTAGAATGTAATACATGGTTCTTAGATATACTAATTGTGCTTGTGTTATTAAAATGTATAACAATAGGTTCAACAAACTTTATTCCAATATCCTTCAGCATCTGCTTCATCCAAATTATCTGGTTACAATTGTTTGCTCCTGCTACATATTTTGCTTTTATTGTGCTTTGTGAAATAAAATTTTGCTTCTTGCTTAGCCAAGAAACCAATCTTCCTCCAAGGAAAAATACTCCACCACTGGTGCTTTTTTTATCATCAACACTGCCTCCCCAATCAGCATCTGTATATGCGCATAGGGTAAAATCATTAGAATTTTCATACCACAATCCATAGTCCATTGTGCCTCTTAAATATCTCAGTATCCTCTTTACTACTGCATAATGTGGTTCTCTAGGTTCAGCTTGAAATCTTGCTACAATTCCAACTGAATGTGCTATATCAAGTTGTGTATGTGTCAATTACTGCAATCTTCCAATCATAGATCTGTACTTTTTTTGTTCAACTGTAGGAGTCTCATCTGTGCTAGATAATTTATGTCCGGTTACCATAGGTGTTCCAACTAGTTTACAGTTCTCCATTCCAAATCTCTTTAACAAATCATTCAAGTACTTTATCTATCTTACAAAGATACCATCACTATTTTGTGTTATCTGTAATCCCAAAAATTATTTCATTTCATTTCAAATTCAGTTTTCATTTCATCAGCAAATTTATCACTAGCTTCATCTTCTCCTCCAAAAATAATGTCATCAACAAAAATAACTATAATTAACAAACCATTTTTAATTTCTTTTGTGTATAGGTTGCTATCAAATGTTCCTTTTGTAAATCTCAATTTTAACAAATACTTATCTAATCTTGCATACCAAGTTCTAGGTGCTTGATTTAGTCCATATAAGGCTTTCTTCAGTTTACATACCATGTCTCCTTCTTGAGTCAAAGGAAAACCTTCAGGCTGCTCAATGTAGACTTCTTCTTCCAATTCTCCATTCAAAAATGTTGACTTCACATCCATCTAATATACTTTGAATTTCTTAAAAGCTGCATAGGCCAAAAATATTCTTACTACTTCAATTCTTGTTACTGGTGCAAAAGTTTCTTCATGTAGAGGATAAAATATGGATGGGATCCTAGAACAATGGTTTGCACATAAAGGAGACCCCAAAACCAATATTTTACACTTACATTTGAATTGTATTAATATGAAAAGTAAATGTAAATGACTAATGTTGAAATGAAGAGATAAAGGTACTTACCTTCGAAAAAGAACCTGCTGAAAACACTATCAAATGATCTAAAAAACTATTGATTTTCGTAATCTTGAACCGAAACTGTGAGATCTACAAAACCCAGAAATCTTTTCCAATTTTGAGGGAGGTCGAGTTTGACCCTCATAAAAGGTCAAATACTACATTTTTTTTTTGAAGGTTGATTCTAACTTTGTTCGCAGATCTTGGAAGTTCACCGAAAAGGGTATCCAAATACGCTCTCAGATCTAAAATTCTGCACTTGCACCTGCAAGAAAAAGATGGTTTTTGTTGTTTGTTTGAGGGGTTTGCCTTGGTCAAACCCCAATTTGGAATCAACCTTAATATTGAAATTGAAATAAGAATGCTAGCAAGTAGTAGAAGTAGATCTAACAATGAAGCTATGACATTCAATAGATATGCAATTGTATTTGAAATGTAATCAAGTATGTTGATATGAAAGCTTGAACATAACATCAATAAATGTAAATAAAACCTCCATGATTGTATGCTTGGAATCCACCTTGAGGGAAGAATGAATGGATCTTGAAGATGAAAAAAAGGATCTTGAAGGAAGATCACACCATCATGATGGCTAGATCTAGGGTTTGAATGATGAATCTTGAATGCTTGAACCAAATCCCTTCAATGGCTTGAATGCCTGAATCCTTGATCTTCAATGGAGAACTTGGATGGAGAAGAGGACTTGAATGCTTGAATGGATTCTTGCTTGATCAACTTGAGAGCTTGAGAAAGGAGATTGAAAACTTGATGCCTTGATCATGAGATTGCTTGGAAACTTGATTGAGAAAATGAGAGAGGAAGGCTTCCTTTTATAGTGATCTAGGGCACAATCCTCTAGAGGGGCCACCTTGGGGAATTAAATTTCAATTAGGCCTCAACCCTATAGTAATGGACCTAAATTAAATATAATTTAAGAGTTTACCATTTCAGAGACCAAAACAGTGGACTTGGAAGCGGGAAATAATTATTTCTGAAACCCGACAACCGAAGATCCCGGGACCTTGAAATTTGAACCCATGGTCAAAGACAAGCTCGATCCTGACTAGGTCAGGGTTGAGGTTGACTTTGACCCCTTTAGGTTGAATTTGACCCCTTTAGGTCGAATTTGACCTTAAGGGCACAGATTTTAGGGTCTCAGTCAAAGTGAGAAATAGGAGGTCCCGGGGGTGCCCGGAGACCTAGAAATGATGCCAGAACTAGGTAGAGTGCCAGGGAGAGGCACAAAATCCTATGATGAACATGATGAAGTCTGTGAGGACCTATTTTTAAGTCCTGCCTAGAAAATAGAGCCATAGAAGAGGGAAATTAAGGAGAATCCTCGGTATCCTAACCCTAATTTCACCTAGAATGAAGGAAATAAGTGTAGAAAAGAAGTGGAAAGTGGGGAGAAAGCAAGATCCAAGAAAATATCAATTCAAGGAATTCAATATGACCCCAAACCACTTACTTGGAGGGTTAAACACTCTTAACATGGAAGTGCTTCTATTTTAAGATAATACACTTCATAATCAATTCCTTCTTGCTATGAGTATCCCTTACATACCAATCTTGCTTTGTTTCTTACTACTTCTCCTTGTTCATTCATCTTGTTTCTAAATACTCATTTAGTTCCAATAACATTCTTATCTTTAGGTCTAGGGACCAATTCCCATGTCTTGTTCTTTTCAATCCGATCTAGTTCTTCTTTCATAGCTTTAATCTAGTGTTCATCTTCACAAGCTTCACTAGTAGATTTAGGTTCAATTTGAGAAATCAAACATAACTATTCTTGTACCTTATTTCAAGTTAGAACTCCTTTGTCTATGCTTCCAATAATCTACTCAACAAGATGATTCCTTGATAAGTTCCTGTTAGGTGTCACTGTCTCAGATCTCACTTCAGGTGTCGGTTCTTTAATGATTTCACTGTGGCTTTCATTCAACAAGTCACTGTCAGTTTCATAGAATAATTCAATAGTTTTAGTGTTAGGTTTAGGATGAGTTCCTTCATCAGATTCATAATCAAGCATTCTTTCCTAAATTTTGAACTTTTCATCAACTTTAACATTTGCGCTCTCAACAATAGTCTTAGTTCTCTTGTTATAACATCTATAAGCTTTGCTCTTCAAAGAATATCCAAGAAAAATACCTTTATCACTTCTAGGATCAAACTTTCCAATAACATCATCTCTCTTTATATAACATTTGCTTCCAAAAATTATAAAATACTTAACTGAGGGTGCATGTCCAAACCATATTTCATAGGGTGTCTTATCTATGTCTGCTCTGATTTGTACTCTGTTCATTGTATACACTATTGTGTTCACTACTTCTCTCTAGAATATCTTTTCCAAATCATTCTCAAATAACATAGCTCTTGTTGCTTCAATCACTGATTTGTTTCTTCTTTCTGCAATACCATTTTGTTCAGGTGTTCTAGGGGCTGAAAACTATCTCTTAATACCATTCACTTCACAAAAGGTGTTAAACTCTCTAGAAGTAAATTCTCCACCTCTATCAGATCTCAAGTATTTAATTTTCATTTCAGATTCATTCTCAACTTTATTCTTAATGATCTTAAACTTATCAAATGCTTCAGATTTTTCTTTAAGAAATGCAATCCACGTCATTGTTGTAAAATCATCAACAAGAATCATAAAATATCTTTCTCCATAGAATATTCTATTCCTTGTAGGACCACTCAAATCTGTATGAAAAATCTCCAACTTCTCTACAAATGTAAACTTCTTACTAGAAAATGAACTTCTCTTCTATTTTGCCATCACATATTCCTTGCAAATCATGTTAGTAGGCTTCATAATTTTAGGCAAATCTCTTACTACAAGTGTAGTACTTATTTTGACAATGTTATCAAAATTTATATGACAAAATCTTTTGTGTCATAACCAACTATCATCAATCTTAGTAATCAAACATGTCATCTCAGTAGAATTCAACTGAAATACATTACCTCTGGTTCTAGATCCAATTCTAATCAAATTTCTATCTTTATCTTTTATCACACAAGTTTTCTCAGTAAACCAAACTTGATATCCCTTATCAACTAACTGTCCAACACTCAAAAGATTATGTTTCAAACCATCCACAAAGTAAACATCATCAATATTAGTCTTCCCATCAAGAGTAATAGATCCTATACCTTTAATCAAACAAGGTGCATTGTTTCCAACTCTAACAACTCCATCATGATTGTTAAACTTTATGAACTTTTTCATGTCTCCAGTCATATGATGTGAACAACCACTGTCTATAATCCAATCAGCTTTCTTTTCAACTTCAGAAACTAGGGCTTTTTCTTTCTTAACATCTATTTCAAGATTTTCTTCTTTAATTGCTACAAATCCTATGTCATCATTATTCTCAGTATCACTTTCACTTAAAGTTCTCTCTATACTAGCTTCAAGATCTTCATCATTAGCATAATAACATTCCTTAGATCTTCTAGGCTTAAAAATTTTTCTGTACTTTTTAACTCCCTTAGGACATTTAGATGCAAAATGACCATATTCTTGACAAGTCCAACATTTAAAAAATTTCTTACTGTCTAGTTCTCTCTTCACAAGTAAGGCAATACCTTCTTCAATCTTCTTGTCTTCCTTATTTCTAGATCTGTTGATGCTAGCATAATCTCTACTCACACTGATGCTTCTTGACAAAGGAGGGTGAACACTAAGAGCATTGAATGTTGTCTCCATTCTAGAAAAATCTCTTGATAACCTCAGGTTCATTTTTTCTACTTCCAATCTTCCAAGAAGAGTCTCTCTTGTAAAGTTTGAAGTACAAGGTATAACTTGTTCAATCATCTATGTTGTTTACTTAAACACAGGAGTCAATGTCCTCATAATTTTCCATATAACTTCATTTTCTGTCTTTGTTCCTCCACAAGATTTTATGCCTGCAACAATTTTTGACATTCTACCAATATAGCTTCTAACAGATTCATCTTCCATCATTCTTATATATTCAAATGCACATATCCAATTATGTAATCTAACTTTCTTTGCATGTTCATCACCTTCAAAAGTAGAGTGTAAAGCTTTCCAAATTTCATGAGATGTTTTCAAACATTTTACCTGACTATACTCATTCTCCAGAAGGGCTGTCAAAAGTGCTTCTCTGGCAAGTGTGTTACACATGAATAGATATCTCTCATCATTAGAACATGTTTCAAGATTATCCTCCTTAATGATAGTCTTCTCATTCTTTGTATTCAACCAATAACGTGGTCCTAAACATAGTAGATGTGTCTTCATCTTTTCTTTTCAGCTGTCAAAATTCACTCCATCAAACTTAGGGCTTTCTTTCCTGAAATTTGCCATGGATCTCCTTAAGCTGCTAAACTTTTCTTTCAAGGACCTGTTGCTTTGATACCAATTGTTAGAAAGTAAAGTCCACCAAGATAACTGAAGGGGAGGGGAGTGAATCAGTTATCTGATAATTATAAATTTTATCAACTTCAATAGATTTTAACCATGTAAGCAATATAATTACCAACCATAGAAAGATATTCATACACAATAATACAATGACACAAGATATGTTGACTAGGGAACCTCTTGATCAAAGAGTAAACCCTGGTGGGAATGATACCCACAAAAGATGCACTAATATGAATATTCCTTGTGAAAGGATGGACTCTATTAGGAGTCTTATGAAATACATTTAGTACATATGAATCTCTGTTAGGAGATTTTGAATCCCTGTTAAAAGATTCTAACTCTGTTAAGAGTTATGGAAGACAAAAGGACCCACTACCCAAACAGCTTCAATGGAAAGATCACTGAACACACTATCCAACTGATCTCTAGATTATTCAACAAAATAATATTAAATCATTACTAATCTCAACAATATGTTACCTCTTCTCTAACTATGCCAAACCGCACTCATTGCTACACCATATCTCAATTTCAGATCTATGTACCTTGCATGTCTTCCTTCATAAATTTGCTTTCACAATCATTCACTTCATCAATTCCATTCATCACACTTCCTTACAATAAGGGAAAACATTCTTTCCTTTATACCACACTCAAGTAATTACAAATGAGTCGGCATCCAATTACAAAATAAAAGTTTCTACACATTACATTAGAAATTACACAAAACTGTTAGCTTCCAATTAGAATAATTCTTCACTCCTATGACCTTGAAGTTTGCATTGTCATCCACATCACTATCAACATGTCTTCAACTACTCTTTAACTGCGCAAAACTAGATTCCATCCCGATTAGGAGATATCATCCGATTTCCACAAATCGCTACTCAGGAACACTGCCTGAATACTGCTTCCACCAAAATGCTCATAACTTTCATGAATAAATGAATTACTATCTACACTCTTAACCATGAACATATAACATATCAAAGAGTAAATCCTCAACATCACATAGCTTGATTTGCAATATCCCAAGTGCGCTAATCAAAACACTGTCTGCTCCTCTGCTAATCTTCAGTAGATCACTGTATTGACATCAATGACAATCATAGTCATGAATGCAACAACAACTGCTACAGAATGGCTACCAATACACCCATAGGATATATTTAGCATTCATTCCTAACACAATCCTTAGTAAAAAAATAATCATTAGAGTCCCATGTCAGTTCTAAAACTCCCATCAAAATCTAAAGATCAAAATGCAATGGTGATTTCAAATGTGAAGAAGTACTAGTAGAAGATGAAAGAAGGGTAGGAACTTCTCATTCACGATGTCAAACTTGAAAATTAGTTCTGGAAGTAGCGATCATTCCAATTAATTCACAAGGAAGACTTTTTAAGGCTATAAAGAGGAGAGATGTTACTCAAAAGATACTTATAAAAGTATCATTGGAATTTGACCCTCAAAATAGAATTGCATGGCAAGCGAAGATTTAAGTCTAAAGAAAAGAAAATTGGATTTCAAAAAAAATTAGTGAAACCCAATGGAAAATTTAGAACTTCCTACAAGGTGTTTCAAATTGGCTAGCTAGTTCTAGAACTAGTTCTATTCTCTGACATACAATAAAAGAAAGATTTATTAACTCACAATAAGAGGAATAAAGACATCAACTTGAGAGGTATTTCCAAATCAAGAGGCAAAGGCTGACAAGAAAAAAACATGTTTACTTTGTTTAAAAAGGCTAGGTTATGTCATCAAGTGAATTGGTGGTAGTGTAAGGCATGCACATTGAATTCTTGAATGACTAGTATTAATGGTGTATGTGTTAGTCCATTTTCCAGTCAACGTGAAATCCTATGAAAATGACCTTTTCCCTACAATCTTTGTTAAGTTGTCCTGCCCGGCCTGCAATCACATTTTTATTGTGTGATGAAAATCCATAGTGTTTCATGGTTTGAGCTCTTAGCCCTGTGTTCTTCATTATGTCACCAAGCTCTAGTCCAAATTGCACGTGTTGAATTGCAAAACCCAGGGAGATATTCAAGTTTTAAGGTCTGCAGGAAACAGTTTCAGAATATGCCTAAGTGTCGAAAACCCACAGTGTTGTCGAGAACCCATGATATTTTCTGTCTTTTGTATGAAAATCTTGGTTGTTTTCAACCTTGTGCTTCGTATTTTTGCACACTTGTCTTCTAGCATTGAAAACCTTGGATGTTTTCGACCCTTCACTATTGTAAAAGCTTTGGATGTTTTCAACCTCTCTTTTCTTCTTTTTTGTTGGCATTCCTTGTTTGTCGGTCTTAACTGTGCAAGTGCGATCGGTTGGTGGGACCTTTTCCTTCTCAAGGGGTTAAACTTCAATAAAATATCACGGTTGTCATTATACCGCTAGGGAAAGCTGCTCATTTTTTAAGATCATGATATAGTGACAACCGTCGATCTTCTTCGGTGATGCAATGGACCGTGGGACCCCTGTCAGAGGATGCTGAGGTGGTAGAGTTCTATTGGATGCAGAGCGGTGATGTGGTGAAGTTGCCAGTCGTGGGCCTAGTTGTCAAATCCCTTTGATCTTACAGCAGTGGCATGATCGCAAGGAATATTCTTTCCCCTTGCGATCATGCGACAACCATCTGATCTTCCAGTGATTCAAAAGGGCAATAGTGCGGTGGGTCTGATTCTCAGTTTGTTGCGACGTGTGCACTTTTCACTGGTCTGAGGTAGTGACTTGGATTTTTATTAGTGGGGTCGAGGGTTGTAGTGTTGAAAGGGGTCTAGTTGATCCATTTTCATGATGAGGTTATTCGTGATTGGCCGGCAGGTGACAGGGTGCCAATCTCGTGGCTTGTCGCATGTTCGCATAGCCTAGTTTTGGGCTATGCGATCATGCGACAACTGTTTGGCATCACAGTTGCGGAGTTACGGGTGGGTCCACAGTGCCAGTGTTGCTGATGTGCTCTTTTCTAATTGGTTGTTGACTACTAACTCAACTGATGACTTTTCGAGGGGCCCGCAACTATTATGAATTAAATGTGACTGCTCGATTTGCCGGGAAAAGAAAGAGATCTATGGCCGCGTTTTAAATTTTGATGTGACCGTTGGATTTCGAATTCAAATTTGTAGAAGGGTTTGCAGCAACATGAAGTATCATAATTGATGGTTTCTACGATAGTTTTTGATCTGGTTTGGTGGCCTTGGTTGTTGCGATGTGATCTAGGGCTCCTGTGGTCGGTTGCAGAAGTTGTTTTGTACCTAGTGGAGTTTGTTTTTGAGCTGGAGAAGTTGTTTACAAGTGGCTAATTTGACTAATTTTCATGGCTATCCCTGGTGTCCTATACTGAGCTCGCAGATTTTCATGATTGCAGATCTGCTTGAGATTTGTTTCCTCCAGGTTGCCTGCATTTCCTGCCCCTGCATTAAATGTTTGGCTGTTTCTAGTTGGTTTAGCTGTTGAAACCCTAACCCTAGTTGTCTTAAGCTTGTTGCATCCTACTCTTAGCATTCCAAGGTAGCTAGTGGTATAAGTTGTAGCTTTTTTGACTTAGAAGGGGTTCAAATTTTGATCAGTTCCAAGGGTTCTAATTTTGATTAGTTCCAGTGGAAAGCAGTAAAACTCTGTCATATTGTAGGAGGCTAAATAGAACTTCTTTGTATCTTTTGCAAGTTATTGAAGTGGTAGTCTCATTTCTGGTATAGACATGTACATGATTCATCATACTTAATATAATGGTTTCAAGCTTTCAAGTCTCTCCTTGGTGTCAGTTTTATGAGTTTTGAATTTTCTTGTCCGTTGCATAGGGTTACCTTTGCATATGTTCTAGTCTTTAGTTCTTGATCTAGGATCAAGTGAAAAATACTTTGGATAGGGCATAGATTCATTAGAGTTGTCTACAAAAGGATCTTATAAGTAGTGGATGGGCTAGAATAGTTGTATTTATGGCTTTGAATCTTTGATAGTAGTTGGTTCATGTTTCTATACTTGCATTTGATGATTTTCCCAATGGATAATGGCATTGATCAAGGATTAGTACATTCAGTTGAGTTTAGTGTTTGATGGGTTTTGGCTATTTCCTGCATCTTTGAATATCAACACCATTTCAAGTCTTTTTCATTATTTGGTTGATAGTAGTAATACCTTTCACAAGACCATTTTACCCTGCATAGTAGAGTTGATTCAATGAATACCTAGTTAGTATTTAGTAATCCTTTACTATGATCTGCTTTATGAATCCAGAAGTATAAGGTGTGTAGTGAGTGGAGTTTTGTCTGGATTAGGTGCACCCGCCTTGGTTTTGCAGAGCCAGAAGTAGAAGAGGGCATATTAAGACCATATAGTTGGTCCAGTTGTCTTACAGAGCTCTCATACTTGGAATTAACCACTCCTAATATTAGTCTTAAGGCATATTGGCAGCCCTAAGTGGCGTAAGCATTTTTGAACACCAACAAGATGGCGACTCTGCTGGGGAGCCATGTTATAGAGTCATGTTTGGTAAAGAAGACATTCCTCATGTTTTGCAAAGTGAGTCAAGTCTGTTTTGCCTGTCATTGTTAAGTCTAAAAGTCCTAGTTCCTAAATTAATTTTAAGTAATTTCTCACATTTGGTGAGTGGCGACTCCGAGTTCTCTAATTTTCACCAGTGTGCATATTTGAAGGAAGGCTACAAAGAAAGAGGTGGACTTGCAGTGATAGTGGTAGCAGACATTTGGGCTCCTGTGACTTATAGTGTTAAGTCAAGAGAGGAACCATAAGAGGACTCTATGTGGGATGTATTATGAGTTGCTGATTTGAAGAAGGTTTGGGCTTTCTTCTCTTTTCCTCTGCAAGAAGGTGGCGACTCTACAAAGTGTTAAGGGTGATTTGAAGGTGACTCCAAATCACACATTTCTTGCAGCTGCTCCAATACGTCCAGGTATTTCTCAAGAGTTGAAATGTATCCCTATCAAGTGTTAAGCACTGCATAAAGGGATGAGTATTAGTGGGTAGTTCTTTATTGATCCCATCATGAGTGATACTTACTATGAGAATCTTCTTGTCAAGATTGCTACTCTTAAGAAGAAGATTGCAAAGAGCAATGCTGAGATCTGGCAGTTAGAGGAGGACAAGAGATTGCTGGGACTGGTGGTTCCTTATGATGATCATGAGGAGGCCAGTGTCTCTGATGTTGAGTCTCATTATGTAGAAAGTGTTGATTATGAAGCTGATGTTGAGGTCAATGCATATGAGAGTGTTGAAGATGAATCTGAGGTTGATAGTATTTCCTTTTTATCTGCTGATTTTTCTTCTTGTCAACATGAGAGGGCAGTCTTCTTGTCCCGGTTTGATGATGTTTTGTGTGAAGAGGAGAATATTGAATATGATGCAGATGATAATTCCTGCATAGACTGCTTCAGACAAGATGATTTAATGCTAGAGTTTTCAGTCCTTATTCCTGACAAGGAAGATGTCTGCAATAATAGGGATGTAGCTGATGAAGAGGAAAATGATGCCCAAGGTCTAATGAGCAGCAAAAAGATGTCAGCACTCTTGGCTGATGATTCCCAGAGATATGATAGTGAAGAAGACCTTCACTGGGTTTATGATCCAGTTAGTGAGGACATCATTGGTGAACCAGGTTGCTTAGTGGCTGAAGTAATACATGAAGGTAAACCAGAGGATTCAAGTCCTTTTCAGCCAGGTAACTCTGATGTAATGCATGATGCTCAGTATGTTTTATTTTCTGATGCATTACTAGATCACATTTTTGTTTCCAGTCATCAGGAAGCATTAGATGATGTCTCATACTTCTTGGAGTATGAAGGTAGTCATGACTGGAAGAACATGGGTAGTGACCAGCATAGTTTCATTCTTTAGCCCATGGTTATTCACATATGTTTGCAGCAGAATGGTAAAGAATTTCTCAGACTTAGGGTCACATATGTGGATGAAAATCAAATTTTTGATTCAGGAGGGTCACTAGTTTTCTTTTTGGGGCCTTGAGCCTAGTCGTACATACTTTTAAATTCTATAAATATCTTTCCCTTTCCTGTTGTGTGTTTCTTTCCTAGCCTGTTCCCTGTGTTTTTTGAGGTCTCTATATTTTTTCAGTGGGTGGTCTGCTTCTTCCCAGAGATCTGAGGTCCTCATTGTACCTGCAAGAGATACATGTCCCCAACTAGAGCCACTGTTAGTCCATTTTCCAGTCAATGTGAAATCCTATGTAAATGGCTTTTTCCCTGCAATCTTTGTTAAGTTGTCCTACTTGGCCTGCAATAATATTTTTCTTGTGTGATGAAAATCCATAGTGTTTCATGGTTTGAGCTCTTAGCCCTATGTTCTTCATTGTGTCACCAAGCTCTAGTCCAAATTGCATGTGCTGAATTGCAAAACCTAGGGAGATATTCAAGTTTTAAGGTCTGCAGGAAATAGTTTCAGAATATGCCTAAGTGTCGAAAACCCACAGTGTTGTCAAGAACCCATGATGTTTTCTGTCGTCTGTATGAAAACCCTGGTTGTTTTCAACCTTCTACTTCCTATTTTTGCATGCTTGTCTTCTGGCGTAAAAAACCCTAGATGTTTTCGACCCTTCACTATTGTAAAAGCTTTGGATGTTTTCGACCTCGCTTTTCTTCCCTTTTGCTGGCATTCCTTGTTCGTCGGTCTTAACTGCGCAAGTACGATCAGTTAGTGGGACCTTTTCCTTCCCAAGGGGTTAAACTTCAATAAGATCTTGCGATTGTCATTGTACCGCTAGGGAAAGCTGCTCATTTTTTAAGATCACGGTATAGAAACAACCATCGATCTTCTTCGATGATGCAATGGACCGTGGGATCGCTGTCAGAGGATGCTGAGGTGGTAGAGTTCTATTGGATGTAGAGCGGTGATGTGGTGAAGTTGCCAGTCGCGGGCTTGATTGTCAAATCTCTTTGATCTTACGGTTGTCACATGACCACAAAGAATATTCTTTCCCCTTGCGATCATGCGACAACTGTCCGATCTTCCAGTGATTCGAAAGGGCAACAGTACGGTGGGTCCGGTTCTTAGTTTGTTGCGACGTGTGCACTTTTCACTGGTCCAAGATGGTCACTTGGCTTTTTGTTAGTAGGGTCAAGGGTTGTAGTGTTTAAAGGGGTCCAGTTCATCCATTTTCATGATGAGGTTGTTCCTAATTGGCCAACGGGTGACAGGGTGGCAATCTCGTGGCTTGTCGCATGTTCGCATAGCCTAGTTTTGGGCTATGTGATCATGTGACAACTATTTGGTGTCACAATTGTAGAGTTACGGGTGGGTCCACGGTGCTAGTGTTGCCGATGTGCTCTTTTCCAATTGGTTGTTGACTGCTGACTCAACTGATGACTTTTCAATTGGCCCGTGACTATTATGAATTAAATGTGACTGCCCGATTTGCCGAGAAAAGAAAGAGATCTATGGCTGCGTCTTAAATTTTGATGTGACTGTTGGATTTCAAATTCAAATTTGTAGAAGGGTTTGCAGCTACATGAAGTATCATAATTGATGGTTTCTATGATAGTTTTTTATCTGGTTTGGTGGCCTTGGTTGTTGCGATGTGATCTAGGGCTTCGGTGGTCGATTGCAGAAGTTGTTTTGTACCTCGTGGAGTTTGTTTTTAGCTCGAGAAGTTATTTGGAGGTGGCTGATTTGACTAGTTTTCATGGCTATCCCTAGTGTCCTGTACTGAGCTCGCAGATTTTCATGATTGCAAATCTGCTTGAGATTTGTTTCCTCTAGGTTGCCTACATTTCATGCCCGTGCATTAAATTTTTGGCTATTTCTGGTTGGTTTAGCTATTGAAACCCTAACCCTAGCTGTCCGAAGCTTGTTGCATCCTACTCTTAGGATTCCAAGGTAGCTAATGGTATAAGTTGTAGCTTTTTTGACTTAGAAGGGGTTCAAATTTTGATCAGTTCCAAGGGTTCTGATTTTGATTAGTTCCAGTGGAAAGCAGTAAAACTCTGTCACATTGTAGGAGGCTGAATAGAACTTCTTTGTATCTTTTGCAGGTTATTGAAGTGGTAGTCTCATTTTTGGTATAGACATGTACATGATTCATCATACTTAATATAATGGTTTCAAGCTTTCAAGTCTCTCCTTGGTGTCAGTTTTATGAGTTTTGGATTTTCTTGTCTGTTGCATAGGGTTACTTTTGCATATGTTCTAGTCTTTAGTTCTTGATCTAAGATCAAGTGAAAAATACTTTGTATAGGGCATAGATTCATTAGAGTTGTCTACAAAAAGATCTTATAAGTAGTGGATGGGCTGGAATAGTTGTATTTATGGCTTTGAGTCTTTGACAGTAGTTGGTTCATGTTTCTATACTTGCATTTGATGATTTTCCCAATGGATAATGGCACTGATCAAGGATTAGTACATTCAGTTGAGTTCAGCGTTTGATGGGTTTTGGCTATTTCTTGCATCTTTGAATATCAACACCATTTCAAGTCTTTTTCATTATTTGGTTGATAGTAGTAATACCCTTCACAAGACTATTTTACCCTACATAGTAGAGTTGATTCAATGAATACCTACCTAGTTAGTATTTAGTAATCCTTTACTATGATCTATTTTATAAATCCAGAAGTATAAGGTGTGTAGTGAGTGGAGTTTTGTTTGGATTAGGTGCACCCACCTTGGTTTTGCAGAGCCAGAAGCAAAAGAGGGCATATTAAGACCATATAGTTGGTCTAGTTGTCTTACAGAGCTCTCATACTTGGAATTAACCACTCCTAATATTAGTCTCAAGGCATATTGGCAGCCTTAAGTGGCGTAAGCATTTTTGAACACCAACAAGATGGCGACTCTACTGGGGAGCCATGTTATAGAGTCATGTTTGGTAAAGAAGACATTCCTCATGTTTTGCAAAGTGAGTCAAGTCTGTTTTGCCTATCATTGTTAAGTCTGAAAGTCCTAGTTCCTAAATTAATTTTCAGTAATTTCTCACATTTGGTGAGTGGCGACTCCGAGTTCTCTAATTTTCACCAGTGTGCATATTTGAAGGAAGGCTACAAAGAAAGAGGTGGACTTGCAGTGATAGTGGTAGTAGACATTTGGGCTCCTATGACTTATAGTGTTAAGTCAAGAGAGGAACCATAAGAGGACTCTATGTGGGATGTATTGTGAGTTGCTGATTTGAAGAAGGTTTGGGCTTTCTTCTCTTTTCCTCTGCAAGGAGGTGGCGGCTCTACAAAGTGTTAAGGGTGATTTGAAGGTGACTCCAAATCACACATTTCTTGCAGCTACTCCAATACGCCCAGGTATTTCTCAAGAGTTGAAATGTATCCCTATCAAGTGTTAAGCACTGCATAAAGGGATGAGTATTAGTGGGCAGTTCTTTATTGATCCCATCATGAGTGATACTTACTATAAGAATCTTCTTGTCAAGATTGCTACTCTTAAGAAGAAGATTGCAAAGAGAAATGCTGAGATCTGGCAGTTAGAGGAGGACAAGAGATTGTTGGGACTGGTGGTTCCTTATGATGATCATGAGGAGGCCAGTGTCTCTGATGTTGAGTCTCATTATGTAGAAAGTGTTGATTATTAAGCTGATGTTGAGGTCAATGCATATGAGAGTTTTGAAGATGAATCTGAGGTTGATAGTATTTTCTTTTTGTCTGCAAATTTTTATTCTTGTCAACATGAGAGGGCAGTCTTCTTGTCCCGGTTTGATGATGTTTTGTGTGAAGAGGAGAATATTGAATATGATGCAGATGATAATTCCTGCATAGACTGCTTCAGACAAGATGATTTAATGCCAGAGTTTCCAGTCCTTATTCCTGACAAGGAAGATGTCTGCAATAATAGGGATGTAGCTGATGAAGAGGAAAATGATGCCCAATGTCCAATGAGCAGCAAAAAGATATTAGCACTCTTCGCTGATGATTTCCAGAGATATGATAGTGAAGAAGACCTTCACTGGGTTTATGATCCAGTCAGTGAGGACATCATTGGTGAACCAAGTTGCTTAGTGGCTGAAGCAATACATGTAGGTAAACCAGAGGATTCAAGTCCTTTTCAGCCAGGTAACTCTGATATAATGCATGATGCTCAGTATGTTTCATTTTCTGATGCATTACTAGATCACATTTTTGTTTCCAGTCATCAGGAAGCATTAGATGATGTCCCATACTTCTTGGAGTATGAAGGTAGTCATGACTGGAAGAACATGGGTAGTGACCAACATAGTTTCATTCTTTAGCCCATGGTTATTCACATATGTTTGCAACAGAATGGTAAAGAATTTTTCAGACTTGGGGTCACATATGTGGATGAAAATCAGATTTTTGATTCAGGAGGGTCACTGGTTGTCTTTTTGGGGCCTTGAGTCTGTTTGTACATACTTGTAAATTCTGTAAATATCTTTCCCTTTCCTATTGTGTGTTTTTTTCCTGACCTGTTCCCTGTGTTTTTTGAGGTCTTTGTGTTTTTCTAGTGGGTGGTCTCCTTCTTCCCAGAGATCTGAGGTCCTCATTATACATGCAAGAGATACATGTCCCCAACTAGAGCCACTGTTAGTCCATTTTTTAGTCAATGTGAAATCTTATGAAAATGGTCTTTTCCCTGCAATCTTTGTTAAGTTGTCATGCCCGGCCTGCATTCACATTTTTATTGTGTGATGAAAATCTATAGTGTTTCATGGTTTGAGCTCTTAGCCCTATGTTCTTCATTGTGTCACCAAGCTCTAGTCCAAATTGTACGTGCTGAATTACAAAATCTAGGGAGATATTAAAGTTTTAAGGTCTATAGGAAATAGTTTCAGAATATGCCTAAGTGTTGAAAACCCACAGTGTTGTTGAGAACCCATGATGTTTTCTGTCATCTATATGAAAACCCTGTTTGTTTTCAACCTTGTGCTTCCTATTTTTGCATGCTGGTCTTCTAGTGTCGAAAACCCTAGATGTTTTCAACCCTTCACTATTGTAAAAGCTTTGGATATTTTTGACCTCGCTTTTCTTCCCTTTTGTTGGCATTCCTTGTTCGTCGGTCTTAACTGCGCAAGTGCGATCGGTTGGTGGGACCTTTTCCTTCCCAAGGGGTTAAACTTCAGTAAGATCTCACAGTTGTCGTTATACCGCTAGAGAAAGCTGCTCATTTTTTAAGATCACAGTATAGCGACAACCATCGATCTTCTTCGGTGATGCAATGGACCATGGGACTGCTATCAGAGGATGCTGAGGTGGTAGAGTTCTATTGGATGCAAAGCAGTGATGTGGTGAAGTTGCCAGTCACGGGCCCGGTTGTCAGATCCCTTTGATCTTTCGGCTGTCGCATGACCGCAACGAATATTCTTTCTTCTTGTGATCATACAACAACCATCTGATCTTCCAATTATTCAAAAGGGCAACAGTGCGGTGGGTCCGGTTCTCAGTTTGTTGTGACGTGTGCACTTTTCACTGGTCTGAGGTAGTGACTTGGCTTTTTATCAGTGGGGTCAAGGGTTGTAGTGTTTAAAGGGGTCCATTTGATCTATTTTCATGACGAGGTTGTTCCTGATTGGTCGGTGGGTGACAGGCTGGCAATCTCATGGCTTGTCGCATGTTCGCATAGCCTAGTTTTGGGCTATGCGATCATGCAACAACTATTTGGCATCGTAGTTGCGGAGTTACGGGTGGGTCCACGATGCCAGTGTTGCTAATGTACTCTTTTCCAATTGGTTGTTGACTCCTAACTCAACTGATGACTTTTCAAGGGGCCCGTGACTATTATGAATTAAATGTGACCGCCCGATTTGTCAGGAAAAGAAAGAGATCTATGGCCGCATTTTAAATTTCGATGTGACCGTTGGATTTCAAATTTAAATTTGCAGAAGGGTTTGCAGCGACATGAAGTACCATAATTGATGGTTTCTATGACAATTTTTCATCTAGTTTGGTGGCGTTGGTTGTTGCGATGTGATCCAGGGCTCCTGTGGTCGGTTGCAGAAGTTGTTTTGTACCTAGTGGAGTTTTTTTTTACCTTGAGAAGCTATTTGTAGGTGGCTGATTTGACTAGTTTTCATGGTTATCCCTGGTGTCTTATACTGAGCTTGCAGATTTTCATGATTGCAGATCTGCTTGAGATTTGTTTCCTCCAGGTTGCCTGCATTTCCTGCCCCTGCATTAAATTTTTGGCTGTTTCTAGTTGGTTTAGCTGTTGAAACCCTAACCCTAGCTGTCTAAAGCTTGTTGCATCCTACTCTTATGATTCCAAGGCAGCTAGTGGTATAAGTTGTAGCTTTTTTGACTTAGAAGAGGTTCAAATTTTGATCAGTTCCAAGGGTTCTGATTTTGATTAGTTCCAGTGGGAAGCAGTAAAAATTTGTCACATTGTAGGAGGTTGAATAGAACTTCTTTGTATCTTTTGCAGGTTATTGAAGTGGTAGTCTCATTTCTGGTATAGACATGTACATGATTCATCATACTTAATATAATAGTTTCAAGCTTTCAAGTCTCTCCTTCATGTCAGTTTTATGAGTTTTGGATTTTCTTGTCTGTTGCATAGGGTTATCTTTGCATATGTTCTAGTCTTTAGTTCTTGATCTAGGATCAAGTGAAAAATACTTTGGATAGGGCATAGATTCATTAGAGTTGTCTACAGAAGGATCTTATAAGTAGTGGATGGGCTGGAATAGTTATATTTATGGCTTTGAGTCTTTGACAGTAGTTGGTTCATGTTTCTATACTTGCATTTGATGATTTGCCTAATGGATAATGGCACTGATCAAGGATTAGTACATTCAGTTGAGTTTAGTGTTTGATGGGTTTTGGCTATTTCCTACATCTTTGAATATCAACACCATTTCAAGTCTTTTTCATTATTTGGTTGATAGTAGTAATACCCTTCACAAGACCATTTTACCCTACATAGTAGAGTTGATTCAATGAATACCTAGTTAGTATTTAGTAATCCTTTACTATGATCTACTTTATGAATCGAAAAGTATAAGGTGTGTAGTGAGTGGAGTTTTATCTGGATTAGGTGCACCCGCTTTGGTTTTGCAGAGCCAAAAGCAGAAGAGGGCATATTAAGACACTATAGTTGGTCCAGTTGTCTTACAGAGCTCTCATACTTAGAATTAACCACTCCTAATATTAGTCTCAAGGCATATTGGCAGCCCTAAGTGGCGTAAGTATTTTTGAACACCAACATATGCACCCTAAAATGGTCGCCTAGACTTTGGGCCCACATTCAGCAATTTGTCAAATCCCTGAATCAATATTTTCAAATATCAACAATATCGATTATATCAATTTCCTTGATCAAATCATAATCAATTCAATATTTCTTAAGGTTTGAGCCTTATTTAATTTAAAAGAGAAAAAAAAAATCTTATTTAATTAAGAGAACATGCTCCCTTTTAATTAATTAAAAATCTCTTTTAATTAAATAATAAAATCACTTTATCCTAAGCCTTTATTTAATTAAAAAGAATTTGCTCCCCTTTTATTTAAATAAAAAGTCTCCACTTTTCTTCTTATCCTATGTTGCACAAATAAAGCATTATTCTTATTTTATAAAAAGGAAAAAAATATTTTTTATCTTATGTGGAACACAAAAGTCAACTCCTATTTTCTTATTGGAGGATATTTGTGCACAAGGATCAAGCTTCTATTTTTCTCCATCATTGATTAAGTCTTTTGTCTCTTAATCTCGATCATCCATTGATTCTCATTCTCTATAAAAGAAGAGCTCTTTTCCTCATTTTCATATCTTAGATTTTTATGCTAATGTTATGTTGCAGGTTTTTTAAGTCATTTAGAGCTCTTTGAAGACATTCTTGCATTCAAGCTTTGAAAACATTGTTGTTGCATTTCATTTAGCTTGTTTTCTTACATCATAGTTGCATGATAATGGCATTTTTAGTATAGATTTTTTTTATGCAATAGATTAATCTCACATAGCTTAATAGGAGGATTTGTAACACTTGTATTTTCCTTTCATAGCATAACTTGCATCTTTCATTATCATAGATTAGTTTGCATTGCATTGTATCCATATTGATTTCATTGGAGATATTGGCATTGTTGCCTTTGTCTTTGATTCAGAATCTCTCATTGTGTGGTTGACTAGCAAAGTCATGAGTTTATAGCTCTAGCTGAGAGCAATTTTACAAATCTTGCAACTCCACGCATAGAGAGTTATGGATCGATTTGTGAGGGCTCATTGTTGAGTTTTCTTGCATGTAAGGATTCATAAAAGTGTGGTCACATTTTTACCATACATTTTTGGTGCCCACCATGGGGCAACCCACTTTTACATGCTGGTTTTTTATTTTTTTTTGGAGCTAACCCTTGTGCAGATTTGTTTGAAGATGGAAAACCCTAGATTTGAAAGATTTGATCATATCTCCCAAACAGCTTGGTATTTTGGTCTAAAAATTTTTTCACAAGTTGGCAACATATCAGAGAAGCTCCAAAAAATATTTTAGAATTTTCAAAGGTAATTTATATTTTTTATGATTTTTTCTTTTTTTTTCATAAAAAATTAATTTTGACACAAATCAACATAATTTTTGAAAATTTTTACATTTCTGGAAAGGTCTTGAAATTATACAAGGGGTCCATTCATTATGTTTTTAATTTAGAGATCATATCATATCTCATTTGGTCGATTTATAAAAACTGGTCTATTTTGGGAAAGTGGCTCTCTAGGGAACAAATGAAGAGATTTTTTTCAAATTTTTACATTTTTGGAAAGCTCTTTATTTTTTAGTAGGAGTCTCTATTTTTCATTTTCATTTTTTTGGCTGAAATCATATAAAAAAATCAAATCTTGTTGACTAGATCAAATGCAAAAAAAATAAAATTTTGTGATGGGTATGCACTTATTTTTCATTGTTCAATGCATGATATGAGTTATCATTTAGATTATTTGCTGGCTATTATTGCTCCTAAAAATTGATTTTCAGATCTAACCCTAGGGTTTGCATAAGTTGGATATACATTGCATATCTTGTTTGCTTGTTTTCTTGTCTTGTTCATTTGAAGGTGCTCTTGCTTTCATGGAAAATGCTTAAAACAAAGCGTTGGACTTGAGGTACTTTGTTCCATCTCTACAACATTTAGATTTTGGGATTAAAATTGAACCTCTCATGTGTTTAGCTTGAGTGTTTACATGCTTTCATAGAACACATTTCAATTGATGCTCTTAATGGGAAATGAATGAACATAGATTTGCTTTCATACAAGTTTGTGTAAGTGAATGCTTGTGTTTAAACTTTAAGTAATTATTGGTTCCAATATCAAATATCTCATTGAGTGATTGAGGGCATGGATGCATTCCTTGTTTACATAAGGAGTTAAATGCACCACTTTGTGGACTCACTCTATGTTTGCTTGGAAAGTTAAATATTCCATTGATTCAACCCTTTGTCATTTGTCAGTAGTATTGATAAGCAACTTTAGATTACTTTTGATTGATCTTGTTAGCTAAATTAAGTGTTAGACTCGCTTATTTCTAATCGCCCCTCATTACCGCCCTTTGTATGCAAGGTCAACATTCATACATAAGGGAGGGGTCTACTTGAAAAGAGCGTTAAGTGTTCCACAAAGTTTCCTCCTTTTTATGTTTTCTTGATCTCATTAGTTTTCTAAGGTGTGGACTCACTTTGAGTTTGAGTGAGGAGTTAAATGTTTCATTTTTTGACTCACTTTGAATTTGTGTGAGGAGTTAAATGTTCCACTTTTGGACTCACTTTGAGCTTGTGTGAGGAGTTAAATGTTCCACCTTGTGGACTCACTTCACATTCACTTGAAGAGTTAAATGTTCCACTTTTGGACTCGCTTCACATTCACTTGAAGAGTTAAATGTTCCACTTTTGGACTCCCTTCACATTTACTTGAAGAGTTAAGTGTTCCACCTTTAGTGCTTTAAATACTTTTTATAGTGAATTACTTAATTTTATTTTTAGAAGGTCTACTTGGGGACACACCACCTCAAGGGATGACCTTAACTCCCATGTTTCGATGGAGTATAAATAGCAGGTGGTGAATCGAAAGACACCTCTCTTGGGAATTGAGGTTGATATCACTGTTGGCTAAGCTTCAAAGAACTTTATACCTTTGAGAAGTGAAGAAGGAGATTTGGGTTACCGTCTCCCCCCGGCTATGTGATTTTGGATTCTTCTTATTTATAGATTTGGCCCTCATGTACCTTACGTATATCGAAGACTCCTTTTAGAAAGCCACGTATATCCTTGTAAACAGCTTGTTAAGGTGTTGTTGTGTTTTATGTGCCTGCTAAAATATTTTCAAGAACATACGCAAGTAGAGTCTTTAGGGAAAAGAATACTAAGTCACTATCTCTGTTCATGTGGAAGGTTGTTTTGTCCCTTGCCCATTGTTTGAAAACTATTTGCTTGAACTCCCTGGTTGTTGTTCTATGTGCTTGATCATCATTGCAAAATTTTTTGAAAGATCTAATTGGAATATTGAAATTGAGTTCCATCCTGTTGTAGTGAGTTCTCCTTAGAAGCTTGGTCTTCCTTGGTCAGTCCAAATCTCAGATCCTAGGTGATGTCATGTTTCTCAACATCTCAATGAACGTTATGGTATCAATTGCATAAGATGAATCTTAGTCTTCTTCTTTCTTCTCCATTTTCCATGTTCTTCTAAAGTATTCTATTCCCATGAGAAATTCTTCTTCCTCTTCTTCTTGATTATTTTCCTCTTATTATCTAGTCTATTTTCTTCTATTTTATCTCTTATGTTGCTCCTATGCTTGATTCTTCTTCTTCTGAAACCATGAATCTCAAATATCTGGTTTTGGAACCTTTATTAAGAATAGATAATCTTAAGCTCATTGATGTATTCGAAAAGTGTTGTTCCTCCAAAATTCTCATGAGTGACGAATTTATGACAAAAATAAAAGAAAAATCAATTAAATCAAATGCCTTTGCTAGAATCATACTTATGATCTCATCCAAATATTCTTCATCTTCTAAATCTTCTCATCATTCCTCATTTTCTAAATCTTATCATGATTTTTCTAAACACTATTCACATTCTTCATCTTCCAAATCTTATCATGACTCTTCTAAACATTATTCGAATTCCTCATTATCCAAGTCCTCTTCCTACACTAAGTCTTCAATTTCCTCTTCTTCACAATTTCATTCTTCTTCTACTTCTTCAAAGAGTCTTACTTCTCTTCACAAGACATACCATAATGAGCAATGTGATAGTCCTTATGATACCTCTTCCACGAAGAGTGATGCACCTAGCTATGATGACTATGATGACTATGATGATGGACAATGTAGTGATACCTATAACACCTCTATTCCTAAGAGTCCTCATAGTCGTGTCCTTGTGCTTACTGAAAATAGGTCCTCATATTGGAAAGATCATGATGGTGATCCATATGATTCAAATTTTGAAAGAAACTTTGATGATTTTTGTGAACAATACCTTGATTATAATCCAGCTACTACTGTTGAGGAATATAAAATGCATCATGCTGATTTAAAATGTAAATATTATAAGAATCCTTCCTCTAGGAACTCTCATGCTAAAAATAAAGATTGCACTCTCAAGCAAGATCATGTTAATGCTAAACCTTTGTCTTGTGATGGTTCCCTTCCATCCCCTACTTCATCCAATACCCATACATCTACTAAAGCTTTTGAATCTTTCACAAATCTTTCATTCAACAAAAGTCCTAATATTTTTCATGCAGTTTCCTATAGTTATCCTCAAGGGCTATCTCTTAAAGAAACTCAAGCTGACCTTCACTTGGCTGCAATAATTTCAATAATGCTAAACCTAAAGACCTTGAACCTTTATGTGCTATAATGCCTACTTCAGCTAGTCCTTCACCCTCTTTTCCAAAGTCTTTCATAAAATCCCAAGATACTTCCTTGTCCTTAGAAGTGGCTCCATGTCAAGCGGACTCTAAAAATGATAAAGAAAAGAACATAAAAAAAGATCAAGATCAAGAATCCTCCATGTCATCTAATCCTTTTCATGATGTCTCTCATCAATTTCTTGGTTCTTTTGATCCTCTACACTCTGCCACATTCATTCCACCATCTCCTAAGCAAGATCAAGCTATTGCTTACACTGCTGAGCTTATTGATGATAGTGTTGCTACTTCTATTGTTAAGCCTATTGAAAATCAAGAGAAAAATGATACGCTTATGCTATCCAAATATTCCTATCAAGATCAAAGTCTTCCATCTTCTTATTCTACCATTCCATGTTTGCTTCCGCTTTCTACTTTTCTTGAGTCTTTGCAAACTCTGAACAATCCTATCAAAGAAGTTGCTCCTATTCAAGATGTTTGTGATTCTATTGTAATTCCTGATGCTCACTCTAAAGATGTTGATGTCCTTGGTTGTCATATAGATGTTGATGAACTTATTGATTATCCTTTTGCGTCTTCCACATCCATCCTTGGACCTCCTCCACTAATACTAAGGACTTCACCTCTTCCTTCCATCTTGGGCCCTTATGTCCCTTCACTTTCCCCTCCTAACTCTCATAATTCATCATCCATCTTGGGTCCTTACGTCCCTCCATCTCCTATCTTTCCTCAAGATCAACATAGATACATACCCTTGAATCCTTTTCATCCACCCACCCATCTAAACCAGTCATATCTTCCTTCTTCTTCCACAAGTCTCAAGTCTTTTGGAAGTAACTTGAATGTTCAATACAAGAAAAAGAAGCAATACAAGAATCCATCAAAAAAAGAAGATCACCATGTCTACTCTAATCAACATGGAGGTATAAAGTCAAAAGAGATATCTAAGAAAAAAACTATAAGACAAGTATGGGTTCCAAAATCCATTATTGAAGATATTCTCTCTAAATCATCAAAAAGCAATGAAAAACCTAAAGCTATATAGATTCCAAAATCTCTCTTAAAAGAGTATGATGTTGAACAAAAAGTGAAGTTGACATTCAAGCTTCCAAAGGCTTCCATTTCATCTCTTCCAAAAATATTCTTCCATTCCATGTGCCTGAACCACAACCTTTGCTAAACATTCGCCATATTCCTTCTCGTATTCCTTCATTTCCTCCACCCTCTCGCCACCCTTCAAGGTGTGTGTTGATGTTGATCTTGCCTTCCTTTCTATCTACCCTTTCACAATCCTTTTGTTCACTCTCCTTCTACCTTCTATCATTTTTCATCATTATCCTATTCCTCCTATCTTTCAACCTCACTCACTTTACATAAAACTTTATCCTTCATTTTTCTCTTCCATCTTCCTTTCCCTATCAGCATTTTTGAGCATATCATTTTGAATCCTTGGCATATCATGGTTTATCCTTTCAAGGAAGCATATCTAAAAAGCTTGCCTTCTTCCAAAAATTTTTAAAAATAGAAAAATGAAAAAATAAAAAAAATAAAATAAAAATAAATAAAAAAATAAAAAAATTGAAAATGTGCCTTAGTGGAAACCTGGAGACAGGCACTTTGGTAGCAAAAGTAAAGAGCAATAAATTCATCCTATGGTGAAAACCACTCCTTTGTGGTGCCTAGGATAAGTATCATGATGAAAACCTGGCAATCAGGCATCATCCGTAATTCTACATATTTCATCAATTCTGTCTTCTCTCTTTGATCTTGGCAATGTTGACCTATACATGAACATTTGGCTATCTTGTGAGCTATCTTACAATGTTCTTGCTTTTATTCCATTCATGTTTAGCCTTCATATTTATTTTCCTCCATTCATTCTAGTCTTTCGCTA
Organism: Chamaecyparis obtusa; assembly: GCA_027943335.1. NCBI lineage: Eukaryota > Viridiplantae > Streptophyta > Pinopsida > Cupressales > Cupressaceae > Chamaecyparis > Chamaecyparis obtusa. The sequence continues at coordinate 607,681 of BSBK01004407.1, read as the reverse complement.
TCTTTTTCCCCCTTGGTCTTGATCTAATAAAAATAGTAAAATACGATGCTATGAAGTCTCTTGACATGTCTACCCTTTTTGGACTACATCCTTTCGTGCTCTTACATTGTGCTTTTGTGGCTTATCCCATGCTGGCCTTTCATTGCTTATACGAATATGTTTTTCATGACAATTTTTTCCTAGCTTGGGTACTCTTGAAGAGTTTTCCTTTGAGGATTTCTTCCCTCCATTTGCCTTCATTCTCCTTTCCTCCATCTCTTCCACTAGCTGGCTCATCCCTCTTGTTCTCCACCTTGCTTGACATTGGGACTGCACGATGTGATCTTGCTTAAAGAGTTTGATGCCTATTCTATCTAGGGGCATCCTTTGTATATATTTTATGATCCTGAAAAAATACCAAAAAAATTGATATATGATGCTAAAAAACTCTAAAAAGCATAAAAAGTCCTAAAAAATACAAAAAAATAAAAAAATAAAAAAATAAAAAAAAATAGAAAAAGTGCCTTGGTGAAAACTTAGAAACAGGCGCCTTGGTAGTAAAAATACAAAAAAATGAAAAAAAGAGAAAAATTGCAATAAAAATCCAAGTGGTGAAAACCTGGAAATAAGCGCTACTTGAGGCCTTTGCACTCTTATTTATTAGCATGTGTCCTCGACACTGAGCCTTTCTCCATCATACTTTGACCTTATTTGGCTTAGTCTGGAATTGGTCATTACCTTTGTCTAGGGGGCATAACTATTTGCATAGGTCCTTTAGGTGCATTTGTCTTTTGGGGCATTTCACAACAGGTGTTTTTCAACACCACCCCAAATAGTGTTTCTCAACACTACCCTTGCGTCGAGTGTTTCTTAACACTTATCAGATGTCTTACCCAACAGTCTAGTATGATGTGACATTGTTCATTTGCAAATGTGATACTCAAAGTTTGACTCTATGACCAACACACACGCACTTAAACAATCAACTTGTTGAGATATGTTGACTTTATTTTTTCTTTGTGTGTTGTCTATGAGGATTTCTTTGATGAGTAGTCTCTCCCTGAGAAGTTTTCAATGATGCATAGCTAGAAGACTGAGGGTATGAGAATATGTTTTATTTTTTTATCTGCTTGTGGGTATATTTTGTTGGTCCTAACTGTCATGAGCATTTATGCTAGTCTTACTTGACACTATGGATTGACAAGGTATTATCCTTGACTGTTTTGCGAGTGCATGCTTCTAGTTATCCTAACTTTCATGTGTCTTGATACAAACATAATCTCGCCATATCAAACTTAGGTAATCTCACTGCATTAGTCATCTTGACCTCTATGTCTTTGATGCCTAGGTGGGATTTCCACATTTCTATCTGATGAAGATCATATTCATATCCACATAGTTATGCTAGTGTGCATTGTATGATCTTACGACGCTACCAATAATGTTCAATGATGATAATTAGATGTCTATAGGCATTGTGACCTTGCAAGTCAACCACTTTCATAATAGCTTGCATTCTTAAGTTCATCATAGTTTAGTTTTTGCATCTTGCATATGGAGAGAGCTCTCATTTTTATCATCTACGGACTAGTTGGTCAACTGTGCTCATTTTTTTATTCTTCTTCATCATATCTTTCATTTCTGGTCTTTCATATCACATCATTTTCTATCCATTTTCGGACTCGAAATTGAAATCTGAGACACATTTCCAAGCTTCTTCTATGCAGTTGACTAACCTTTTGAGGCATAATTCTTCGATCTTTGATGGAATTTCTTCCTTTCCATATCTTCCAAACTTCTAGTCTTTCATTCACCCCTTTTGCTTCCTCTCTCTGAGGTTTGACTTAATCTTTATCCTATATCTTTTTCAGTTAAACCTCATCAACTTGGGGCATATCTTCACTATTTGATGGTTATCCTATCATGCTCCATCCTTTGATTATGATTTATTGTGACTTGATCAGGTTTATCAATTTTTTGTTCTCCTCTATCTGATTTCGATTTCGATTATGAGGGGGCAGTAACTATCAGCTTTAATCTTTGATTCAACTTTATCATTCAGCTCAACTTGAGATTCTTATTTTTAGACTTGATTATCACCTAGCCGCAACGGTGGTGATTTTGTCTTTCAATTTTTATCTCTTATTTTTCAGACTTGATTATTGCCTAGCAGCGACGGTGATAGTTTTGTCTAAGGCTTGATTTGCACCTAGCAACGACGGTGTTGGTCTTATCTTTCAGCTGTTGTTTATGCTTGTCCCGATGTGTTCCCATCTGTCAAACACACATATGGGTTGTTTTGTGATCCCAAATTGATCTCACATTTCAATTCTTCTTTGACTGCATGTGTTCCCAAAATGATTACACATTAGTCAAAGAGGGGCAAATGTATGCACCCTAAAATGGTCACCTAGACTTTGGGCCCCCATTTAGCAATTTGTCAAATCCTTGAATCAATATTTTCAAATATCAACAATATCGATTATATCAATTTTATTGATCAAATCATAATCAATTCAATATTTCCTAAGGTTTGAGCCTTATTTAATTTTAAAAAGAAAAAAGAAATAAAAATCTTATTTAATTAAGAGAACATGCTCCCTTTTAATTAATTAAAAATTTCTTTTAATTAAATTTAAAAAAAAATTAATTAAATAATAAAATCACTTTATCCTAAGCCTTTATTTAATTAAAAAGAATTTCTTCCTCTTTTATTTAAATAAAAAATCTTCACTTTTATTCTTATCCTATGTTGCACAAATAAAGCATTATTCTTATTTTATAAAAAAGAAAAAAATACTTTTTATCTTATGTGGGACACAAAAGTCAACTCTTATTTCTATTGGAAGATATTTGTGCACAAGGATCAAGCTTCTATTTTTCTCCATCATTGATTAAGTCTTTTGCCTCTTAATCTCGATCATCCATTGATTCTCATTCTCTATAAAAGAAGAGCTCTCTTCCTCATTTTCATATCTTAAGTTTTTATGCTAATGTTATGCTGTAGGTTTTCTAGGTCATTTGGAGCTCTTTGAAGACATTCTTACATTCAAGCTTTGAAGACATTGTTGTTGCATTTCATTTAGCTTGTTTTCTTACATCATAGTTGTATGATAATGGCATTTTTAGTATAGATTTCCTTTATGCAATAGATTAATCTCACATAGCTTAATAGGAGGATTTGTAACACTTGTATTTTTCTTTCATAGCATAGCTTGCATCTTTCATTCTCATAGATTAGTTTGCATTGCATTGCATCCATATTGATTTCATTAGAGATATTGGCATTGTTGCCCTTGTCTTTGATTTGGAATCTCTCATTGTGTGGTTGACTAGCAAGGTCATGAGTTTATAGCTCTAGCTGAGAGCAATTTTATAAATCTTGCAACTCCATGCATAGAGAGCTATGGATCGATTTGTGAGGGCTCATTGTTGAATTTTCTTACATGTAAAGATTCATAGAAGTGTGGTCACATTTTCACCATACAAATGGCAAACCTTTTATAGCTTGAAATCATCATTTTAACAATTCATTGCAACAAAGTAAATGAAAAAAAAGGAGTGGGTGCATCAAGTTCTCTACGTAGTCAATATTATTGCATCAGTAAGTTCTCTAATTACTTTGCAACTTATAATACAATTAGTATTGATGAAGGGGTGCTCCCCTTAATACCACAAACACATAACAGAAGCAGAGAAACAACAACAACAATATGCAAGAACAGAAAATTGGCTTCTTATTATCTCCACAAATGTGGAATTACAAACTTTCAGAATTACAATATGCAAAGCCACATGGGCATTCTCTTACAATGTTCTGTAGGACAAAGCCTCGAATCAATACCCAGATCTACTACCCAGAACTACCCTATACAACACTACGGGCCTTCTTTATATAGGCAATTTCCACCGCCCGAGAAGGTTCCAGAAATTTAACCCTAAGGGCTGACCAAACTTAGAATTATTTTATTTTTCAATTTATTACATCAAAGTCGGCTCAAAATCACTTTTGAAACCCAAACAGAAATTTTGAAAAAAAATTATTTTCTGCCATTTCAAGTGACCTGACTTTCGGAGACCATAAGTCATCACCAGTTGACCCGATGGACTATTATAACCCCATTTTGGAAAGGCCACGAAGTGCTCTACAAGCTTGATTAGTGCAAGTGTCTGTCACCCAAATTTTCAACCTCATCTGAGGCCTCTAAAGCCTTCAAAACTGAGTTCAAAGTTTTTGTACCCTGCTGCCAATACTGAAAATCTTCAATATCTTCAAAACTAGACCTGATCTGGCCATGAAACTTTACTGGCATGCTGATATGACTGAGATGTACCTCCACATGTAAAATTAGAACATTCTGAGATTTATGACCAACTTACTAAAAATAGCAAGTTTCCATAATTAGAAGCTCTACACAAGATAACCCTTATTGAATACAAAAATAGAAATATTTTTGGGTGATGCAAGATTGCTCTTACACCCAAGATGCTCTTGCATCAAGTATCCAAAGACAATTTTTAGTAATAAGTCTGTATACTTTATTTAAAACTAAAATATAGACTGAAGGCATGAGGTTCAAGCATCTAGGGTATGATCACCTAAATGGTCTAGAATGTTCACTTTCTAAGATAGGAGATACAAAGTTAGGGTATGTCGATTTAAATAATTTTTGGAGAGGAAGAAGGGATCCTAACAGACACCCTATCACTCAAAAGTTAGTAGAAAGTGGGCTAATTCAAGCTATAGGTTTCCTAGTACTTGTATAATGTGTTGATTTAGTCATGAAATGAATTAATAGGTATTACCCCCACACTAGAACAATCAAAACACATGACGATCAAATTTTATTGACTTTTGATAGAGAAATACTTATGAATTTCTTCTGCTTATTGAATAGAGATGTATATGCTCACTAGGATTTCACTTCAGTGCAATGTGAATACAATCTTAAAAAGGAAATTTACATTAATGTAATTTCTAAATAATGGATCTCACCCCTGAGAAAGGGACAATCCAAGTCTCACAATACAATTTACAACACATTCATTAAAGGAGAGATTATAAACATGGTTGTTTTGTTGCATAGAATTAGGGGTGATGAGGATGCCCTTAATTTGGATGAATGGATATTTTTTTCTTTGTCGAAGTCATCTTCTCAAGATCAAGATACATAGATCAAGTTGGTATAATTAGTGACATGTTGCATTAATTAATTATTATGTTTTTATTGAATAGATTCTTGAGTGTCCTTTTACTTATCATATGCTTTGGCCTGTACTCAACATTGGCCTAGATTGGCTCATGTCGAGGATTTTGATGATGACATCCAAATATATGATTTTTACCCTAGCTTACAATTTCAAAACAATTATGAAAACTTTAGAAGATTCAATGATGCATTTACCATGAAGTTGGTGAGAAAATTGCAAGGGCACCTTGAACAAAGAATCTCCCTTAAAGTTGCAACCTTAATATAGACCTATGGAAGCTCTTTCTTGTAATTCTCTACTTTCACTTAAATCAGAATTGGTGACTTTGATGATTTTCCTTGGAAACTTCGTAGGTATGAAAATCAAAATATTAGCATGATTGAACTTTTTAGGTGGATATATGAGGTAAATAAGAGATATAGTGAAAGACACAAATTAAGAATCCCCTTCCCTATCAATTTAGGAATATACAACTACCAATCATCATCTAATACCCTTAACATTGTAAAGGAAAGAAAAAAGTATGAAATGGATACATATGATGCTTTGAGAGGAAAATTTGATTCTAAAGACTTTGTAAAGAATACTCTTTTTATAGGAGCACATATCATTGTATTCCATATTTGGAGGATTTATGGGTAGACTGCATTGATGAATTCGAAGCAAGGAAGTGGAATTGGTCAAGGATAACATTAAGGTAGATAAAATATTATCGCCTCCCATTAGATATCACAGGTATCATGGATGATGAGTCCAATGTTGTGGATCCCTTATATATTTCACATGTGTGGGCTCAACCCTTAGACTCTATTGATTGGATTATTCTTGAGGAAGATAATCTGGTTAGAAGAATACTTGTAGTGATTAGGACTCAAATGTGGGTTGACAAGAATAAAGGAAGTAACAAGAAATCTTCATCTATTGGGGATATGTTAGAATAACTGAGAGGGGGGGGTGAATCAATTAGATCAATTATTCTATAGTTCCAAATACAAAGATGTACCTTATCAAATAATTCCAACAAATTATGCAGCTCGGTAACATAAAATATTAATCTGTCTATCTATTCACTTTACCGATTACCAGTTAAATAGCTAATTGTGATTACCGACCAAATCAAGTATAAAATATGATAGCAAAATAATCATCACAAATAACACATAATGCAATGATTGAATGTGTAAACCATGTTAAGGGAAAAACCACCTGGGACTGGTAATCCAAAATAATTCACTCTTCTGAAGTGAGCTCGGTGAATAGCCAACCCTGTTAAAGGTTAAAAACACATTATTAGGTGTGACCTTGTTAGAGTATTTAACACTAATAGTTAACTTTTGACCAGCATTCACTATGGGGTCAATAAGATAACAATGTACATTCTCTAAATGACATAGGGTAGAATATAAGACTGTTAAGTCCACTCGATTAAGAGATTTTCTGAATCAATGGTTAAATTGATACAGCATGATTTGACTCAAATACACCTCAATTGTCGATATTCAAATATATGCTAAGCCCATACAAATCCTCTGATCAATAATCAAATTCACTTCTTCAATATTTATCAACTTAATCTCCCTCAGTAAATAGTTCTCTAACGCTCAGTTAACTCTGTATTTCAATTTTTTCACTAACCAGTTTGATAAGGCATGCATGAATAGTCTTCACATGATATCTCTGCAGTCTTCTTCCTCTGACATAGACATAGTTTCAACAATGAAACTCATATCTCTTATATAGACAAGTAAACCATTTTCATTTCAGCCATTAGATTTTGTCGCTTAATCTCCTTCATCCATTTTCCTCTTAAACCTTCCTTGATAGATGTGTCATTAACTTGTTTCAATCTCATCCTTTAGATCTTCTCTGAATTATGTCAGTCATGGATCTCATAACAAACTTAATCCATAACCTCGAAATCATAACAATATCCAACTCATCAAATTTAGTAGGTTGTTCGTAGCATTTAATGTTTTCATCCATCATCGGTTAATACAGGAATGCGTCGGTGATAACTAGTTAAACTAGCTCAGTTGATACTACCAGTCGGTATACATTGCACTGGCTCGGTGTATACAAAAATATTCAATTACCAACCACATTGTCTTGTTCAATTTCAGTTCTCTTCTTCATAATAGATTAATGCAACATAATAAAATCAATAGTATGAAGCCATAGACTCATCAATAAGTTATCCAATGTTTTCCTTATCCTTATCTGTCATATCCATCTTTTTCTCATGTAGATATCTCAGTTCTTCATCTTTTCTTGCTCTGACAGATGTTCAGATGTTTGTAACTAACATGATAAGTAATTTCAAGACTAGTTGACATCAATGACAACATATTGACTAATTTAATCATCTTACATATCAATTTAGTACTCTGTGATCTCTAATCACTATTTCTTCAGTTCATTCAAATAATCAATCGGTTGTAGTTCATCAATCTCTCCCTTTGGCATTGATGGAAACACAAGCAATATGAAAATA